>JABWTJ010000525.1:0-168343 GCA_016801875.1 Solanum sitiens | reverse complement strand
CTTACTTGTCTTAACCGAAATCTGGAAATTTCCTTAGTAGTTTCGGTTTTTGCCTTTTAAATTAATTAATTAAATTGCTAAATTAATTAATTATGTTACCTAGGGTATTTATTAAAGTACCCCGTAAGTTTTTATGACCATAACCAACCTTTTGGACCATCCTAGGTTAGGTACTAGGTTGTCTCTTACTTGTCTTAACAGAAATCTGGAAATTGCTTAGTGATTTCGGTTTTGTCCATTTAAATTAATTAATCAAGTTTATAAATTAATTAATTAAGTAACCTAGGGTAATTACTAAAGTACCCCTAAGTTGTTAGGACCATAACCAACCTTTTGGACCATTCTAGGTTAGGTACTAGGTTGTCTCTTTACTTAGTTATGTGGTTAGGTGTCACCCGACAAGGTCCTAGGTTGTCGGGTCCCTTAGTTGGTTATTATTGGTTGTTTCTAGGTTATTTAGTTAGTTGGGTCAGTTATTTAGGGTCTAGGATAGGTTAGGGAGCTTGCCCCCATGTGGTTGGACCCGCATGTGCGCTTGTCCCCAACCTCCCTAACCGAATCGGTAAGGGTGGTCCCTTTGCCAGTTGCACATGTGCTTGCACATGTGTTGAGTGTACTTTCCTAACTAACTATTTTTGAAGGTTCGTTTGGAATGTTTACTTATTGTCCCAAGGATACTCACTATGTCCTTGGGCACTGCTTATTCTACATGATCATTTAAATGGTTATGTACTAGGGTACTAGGCTTGACACTTGGATGCCTAGTACCCAATGCATTGCGTGTTGGATCTATTTGTTTAAATTGAGAATCAATGTTATTAGCTTAGGGTCTTCATTGCAGGTACAATTTCTAAACAAGCTTGGATTGTATTATGCTTATTTGGGTATTTATAGAAATTGGGTAACACCCCTTAGCCAATTTTCTATACTATGCCCAATATTTCACAATATTGGGCATTGGGATGCCTATGTGCCCCCAATACGCATTCTTAAAGACTTATTAGGCTCTTCACTAGATATGTAATTTTTTGGAATGTTACGAGAGCCTAACATGGTTGTATTAAAGTTAAAAGGTCCTAAAATGACTTATAATATTGATTAGAGGCAGTGCGTAATGTTTGAGGTGATTTGGGAGTCAAACGTCAAAGGACGACCAAGACGTTCGACGACTAGTCACCTATGTGCCTCATGTGTGTATGCGTTCTTATATATGTATGTCATGATATTATGAAGTCTTAAAATGAGTTATAATGATGTTTTTAGGCAGTGTATGAAGTTTCATGAAGTTTGGAGGTCAAACGTCCAAGACGTTCGAAAGATAGCCTTGAGACATGCATGTGTGTGTCTTGATCGGGCCTTGCATGTTTGGACGAGTTGCGATTATTTGTTTTGGGTGAAACTTATGTCGGAGGTATAAAACTTGTTAGGGTATGTATTTACATGGGAAACATCTGGTTAAGACTTCTAAAGGGCCCAACAAAAGGGCCAACAAGAAGGACACAAGGCTGGTCGAGACACTGCCTTGGCAGTGTCAATCGACTGAACCAAACGATGCCTAGTTGGTTGAGCAACGGACCGTTGGTGAGGTATCATCGATGGAAACTTAGCCTGGGAAAGTCTCAACCAAAAAAATAGGCCAATTTCCAATCGACTGAAGCCACAGAAGGCCAGTCGATTGACCAACGCCCAATCGATGGTGATCCGTCTATGGTGGCCTGCAACACTGCCATGCGACTGTTTTATTTAAGGGGTGAATGGAAAATTCACCCCATGTCCTAAACTGACCCTAATTGATTTAATTAGTGATTTTGGGTGTATTTAAGGGATCAAACACGTGAACAACCCATTCCCAATCCATCCTACACGAAATAAACCTTCCCTCCAAAACCAACTCTCTATAGAAACCTCCATTGTTGTTGAAGCTCAAGAAAAGCTTCTAGATTGGATTCTCCTAGGTATTTCACCAAATTTTATAGGTTTTAAACTAGACAAAGGTATGGTGATCCTTCATCTCTAAGTAACCTATCACTTGGAGAGTTCTTCTCAAAGTTTTCAAAGATATTTCATGATCAATCTTTTAATCTTTCAATCTAGCCATGGGTTCTTTATAAAAACGTTTTTAATGGTTAAATCATGATGAATTGATGTTAATGTATTGTTTTTAACGTGAATTTGAATCCAATTGCATTATGAACCCATGTCCCTTCCTAACTTGATTTAGCCCTTGCATGGGCATTGTGATCATGGTTTGTTAATAGTTGAATTGTGATTCTATTATATTGAATTGTTTATATCTACTGTTATTTACGTGAATTAATGATGAATTGATGATGAAGGGCCCATGTGGATCAATGTATGAAGATTTGAACATGCTTAGCTTAGATTTCCATGATTCACTATAACATTGCCTTTTTTATGATTAAATGTTGAATTCGAATAGGTGATGATGATTATATCTACCGTTTTAAGTTGATATTATAATTGAATTGTAATTATAAATCATGTATGATCAAAGAGAAGAAGGATTGATATAAATTGATCTAGGTTCTTCTAGTGTATCAAGTGGTAATATGTGATCTTGACGTTAGGTTGGTTGTCTTGTGACTCGATTGTGACTAATTGTCCTTAGCTACTGCCTATATGTATAGTGTGATGATAATTAGGTATAACTGATCTAATATTAATAGATAACCATCGAATTGGTAAAGATTGATTTAGATTCTTCTAGCCTATAAAGTGACTATTGTAATGTGTATGGCATGATCTAAATGTTAGGGTAGATAAAGCATGACATTGTTTGAGTAATGATCTCTTTAGCTACTTCCCTACATGTGTATTGATGATAAATTGTTATTGATTATCAATGCAAGCCAATTGGGTTAAAGATCTATGTTCTTCTACTTTGTAGTATATATGTGATGTATTGTATTAGATTGTAATATGATCTTGTAGAGACTTGTGCAAGGTTTATTTTATGATTAGGGTACTTTAGCTACTGCACTATATATGAATTGTTTATGAACAAGGTGTATTGATCAATGATGATCAAAGAGTAAGAAATTGATAAGAATGCTTATCTCGTCTACTTTCCTTATAGTATTGTAGTTGATGAAGCCTTGTATGGCATTGTGTGGTATGGTCCACTTAATTGTCATTGTATATGTGTTGAACATGGGCTTGAAGGCAAATTTATGAATATATGAATGAGTGGTTATGATGATCCCTTATGTGTAACTTGTACCTAGTCTTCTATCATAGTTGTGAATCTAGGTTATGTTACTATTGTTATGAGCATGTAAGTGGCTATGGAAGAGCATGTGTAGGTGCTTCCATTAATGAAGTATTAAAGATTGACGACACCTCCCCATGTACCCCAATGTGAAGGTGTAAATAGCTAATGCAAGGAGTCTTAAAGTATAATATGAAGTTACCTTGTCTCCTATGCTAAATTATGTTGTGTGGTTTATACTTGAAAAGTGTAATGTGGTCTTAAGAGGGTGTCTACCTCAATGTATTGTTGATATCCATTATGTGATCATGTTGACCAATGTACACACACCCTCACTCTACATGCATGCCTACAAGTAGTAAAAGATTCATGGTGTCTAAAGGAAAGTGAAAGTCCCATATGCACTAATGTCTGCTACTATGCATGTAAAGTATATGTATGTGAAGTATGTTATGCATTGTTAACTAGGATGACTTGATAGGTGTACTAGTATGGGCAAGGGTATGTGACCGTGTTTATGCATTGCACATGTGTACCTTGATAGGATAGTTCCTAGGTTTGGTTTCGATGTACAAGAAATGAATGTATGGGCATGTTATGAATATGATTTATGTGCTATGATGTTAAGTACATGATATGATGAAATATGATTGTGCATAGTGTCTTAGACTATTTATATGAATGGATGGCTCACATAGTTACAACTATAGACTTATGCATTGATATATGAACATGTGTGACATTTATGTGTTATGTGAAGGGTTTGCTTACATGTATGTACACACACACATGAATGATGATCTAGTAAGTAGAGGGGCCTTGAGGTGTGCCCAAGAATACTCTAAAATTAGAAGGGTGTTTGAATATGCCATAAGCATATGAGCAGTAAATATCCTAAGCCTATGTTTTATAAATAAATGTAATAAAGACTTTTTAATAAAGGGAACTTAGCTTATCACCAAGTGAACTTGACAATGAGAGGAGTTGACTTCCCTTGGTTGAAGATTCACTATTTGGCCCTTATAGATTGTTAACTTCCCTTAGAGGAATACTCACCTATGGACCCACACGAGCTGGTGACTTCCATTTGAGGACGGTTCACCCGTGTTTTCTCATGAGATGAGTCTCTAATTGCCCAATGGCATGTATAGGGATTATACCTATCTCTTAGTTCGGTAAACTATGCTTGCCACATAGGATCTAGAAAAGTGAATTCACTTAGAATGCTAGGATATATGTTAATGTTCTACCTTGGCTAGGTAGGAACACCTTCCATTGGTGTAAGGATCTACAACACCAAATTCCATGTTTAGCACTCATGGTCTTAGTGTCGGTTAAGGCTATAGTTTTCCTAAAGTAAAATTGACAATGGAAGTAATTGACTAGGATGCTAACTAGGATGACTTAAGGGAGGTTACTTAGGATAGATGGAAGTAATGAACCCATCTAGAATTGCACAAGTAGCTCCATAGGAAGTCCTAGGAAGGTGACCTAATCTGTATGATTATGGTTATGTCTTTATGCATGACATTGTAGTATCTACTTATATGTTTTGAATATGTGCATGGTATGAATATATATGATGTTATCTTATCCTTATATGCACTATGTTGGTCTAAATGACTATATGATGAAGGTTTTTGACATGAATGAAGTTGTGTTCACTTATATGTTGATGCATGAATTGAATGTTAAGGTTTGTGGTCTCATGATGGTTTTACTAAGTATGTGTGAGGTTATGGAGCTCCAGATGTACATTGCACTAGTAGACTAAGATTGGGGTCATGAATAAGGTCTTATAATGATGAGTATGAAAAGAAGTAAATATATGTGTAACTTAATATAACTTACTGTAATGCCTTATGGTCTTGACTTGAATGTGTCTTGTAATGGGCTATACTTCTATGATGATGTGCGTGGACTTATGTAGGTTGTACGTATGATTTATTTGTGACCTTAAGGTGATGCATTGCACCAAGTATCACTAGAGGGTTACTTGGAAGGATAATGACTAAAATAAAAGATAGTTCACTGTAAAGAAGGAAAAGAGCTCACTCTAATGTGACTTGAAAATGTCATAAATTCTATATATGATTTTATATGATGTTTTGACTTTGAATAAGGTTATATGAAGTATGTGAATAATATAAATGCTATTTGATAAAGGTTTTGTTGAGATTTACTCAAAATGGCATTAAGTATGATTTCAAGAAAAAGTCCCTTTAAATGCATGTTTTTGCATGGTTGCAATTCTTAGTGCATTCTTGTAATAACTCCATTCTTCTCTAATTTTACACAAAGTGTAGGTTATGTATGCTTAAAGGATGTCTTGAATTATGAAGCGCTTGATAGATGATTCCCAAGCTTAATGAAAGGAATCCTTAAGTTCAAGGATCTCCTACTTATGTTTACTGTAAAGTTTTTATAAGTTGTATACTTATGCTTGTGTAGTTACGGCCGTGTCCCTAATGTACTGTAATGTTGTTGAGTCTAAGATGACAAAGATACTTAAGGTCTAAGTATGTAATAGGATATTTTATATATGTGAGTAAAGTTTCTAGCATATGATGTGTTATGAAAAGTTTTAAATTTTCCGCTAAATTTACTACGTCAATGTGATGAATGATAACTATGGGCTTGCATAAGAACTCCAAGAGGTCAAGTACGCCATGTTACTTTTGGGGGGTGCTCCCCGGTTGTGACAAACGTGGTATCAGTGAATGAGGTTTATAAAGTGTTTTAGGTCTAAAAGTCTCATATTGCCACGTCTAGTAGGGTCTCGTGTTCATTGGTGGTGAGTCGCGATGTCATCAAATGATATGAGAGACTATAAGATGATAGAGTTTACTTTCTTCATCATTCTCATATCTTGCCATAGAACTTAACTCTATAAGATCTCTCTCTTATGTTTTCTTGTACGGTGGTCTCTTAGATGTGATTGCTTAGATGAGATGATATCTTATATGCTTGAGAGAGAAAAGGTGAGTTAATGCTTAACTTGGTTTTATGGTTTGAGGATTATGTGTGAAGGTGAATTTTGGCATGTTTTTAATGATGTGATGCCATTTATGGCTATATATGAAGTTTATGTGAAATGGCATGTTATGTTGAAGAATGTATGTCATGATATGACTAAGGCATATTAGAAGTTATTTTGGTTAAAATGAGTTCTTTTGTTGAATGGTGTGTTACTATATGGTTTTACATGTTTGTAGCTTCATATTATGATTTGAGCTTCAATGTGTAGTGACTACCTATGGAAGCATGCTACCTTAAGAATATGTGCCTAAAAGTGTTCAATGTTTTACTTTATATATATGTGGTCCTTTCTAGTTGCCTAGTATGGATTGGAGTCCTTTGTATATACTTGATCCTAGGTGTGAAGATAGTATGCTTGTCTTGGTGGGGTGATGATGTGGGTTTTAGTGACCTAGAAGTCACCTTACTGTAATAACTAAATAAAAAGAAAAATATTTTTGTCTAAGACTCTTTGCTGTTTTCCCCTAATGTTGTATGACCTTGGTGTCTATTGTATTGTCCAAAACTTTATATGGTTGAATGGTATGACTTAGCTTAATGTTTGGGGATAAATTGCCTTGGTGATGAAGTCTAGAATGCCTTGGTTGTCTTACTGTAATTCCTTCTAAAGTGGTAATCACTTTTAAGTGATGAAAAATGAAGGTTGTTAAGTTAAGATCCTCTTAAAATTGGGTTAAGTTACTCTTGGATTTACCCTAAGTGGGGGATGGTGATGGAATAGTAAGGTTATAGATATTTTCTACCTTGACCTCTTATTTGGCTTGAACTTGAAACTAATGCATTCTTAGTAAGCTTGTTCATGATAAGAGTTTTGCAAAAAAATATGAATTCCATGAACTTCATATGTTTGGTATGAATTGATTTACATTACTTTAAAGATATTGTGAAGATTCTCAAGTGCATGATGGGATTTTTTTTATAAAATCCATGTTTTCTCATGTTGAATTGCATCTTAATATGCTAATTGTGAATTTAACTTCATGAGATAAGGTAAGAAACTTGGTTTTAGTAACTTTTAATATGTATGGTTTGGCCTTATAATGAGAAATTGAGCCTCTTTAAAATGAAATATGTTGAGTCTCTTGAAAACTATGTGACTTGTGTAGTTTGGAAAGCATGATTGTAGGCTCACTCTTGAAAAGTGGAAGCATGTTTAGCTAAGTGTTCATGTGTGTTCCTATGATTAGTATTGTTTTTCCCAAATGATGTTTACTGTAAAGGTGAGTAATATGTTACAAATCGACATTTTGTGAAATGGATTCCTATTTGTTGTGATGTATTTGGTGTAACTTACCATTTAGACTTCACTAAAAAGAGAACTTGAGGATGTCTTGGTTTGAGAAGTTGAGAAATTCTCATGTTACAGTAAAGATGACCTTGTGCATTTGCTTGGGTGTGAGCTCATGATACATGTAAGTGTGTTGAGGAGATGGACATTCCTCCATGGACACATATAAGCATTGTATGGTTGAGCATGACCCTCATAGCACTAGGTCTAACTTTTAAGAGTCCATTGTCAACCAATCTTACTCAAGTCTATATACGTTGAAGTATGAGGGCTTAAGGGACTTTTGAGTATTGTTGTAATCTGCCTATGTGTGGACTGACATGATTATATCTTAAACAAAATGAAGAGTAATTACCATCTTATTATTAGGAGAATGATGTTCCTCCTATGAACATGATAATAGGCTTTGTGTTTGATGCATTAAAGAGTGAGTGAATAAAAGTTTTGCTTGCTTGTGTTTATTGAGTGCTAAAATGATTTGAAGTTGTTTTCCTTGTAATTTGGTGCATTAAATTCTATGTGATGATGTTATAAATGTAATGAACTGCTCCATGATGCATTGAAGTCCTTGTTGTGATTAAAGTGTTCTAAGTGTCATTCGAGAACGAATGTTCCCAAGTGGGGGATATTGTAAGACCCCAAAAATGAGTTAGGCGTATAGATCCTAACATGGTTGTATTAAATTTCTAAGGTCCTAAAATGACTTATAATATGGTTTAGAGTCAGTGTATAAAGTTTGAGGTGATTTGGGAGTCAAACGTCAAGGGACGACCAAGACGTTCGATGACTAGTCACCTGTGTGACTCATGTGTGTATGTGTGCTTATATATGTATTTTATTAGCTTATGAAGTCTTAAAATGAGTTATATGTATGTTGTTAGGCAGTGTATGAAGTTTCATGAAGTTTTGAGGTCAAACGTCCAAGAACGTCCAAGACGTTCTAAAGATAGCCTTGAGACATGAATGTGTGTGTCTTGATGTGGACTTGCATGTTTGGACGAGTTGAGAGTATATGTTTAGGGTGAAAATTATGTGGGAGGTCTAAAACTTGTTAATATTTGTATTTAATTGGGAAACATCCGGGTACGACTTCTAAAGGGCCCCGTAAAAGGCCTACAAGAAGGACCCAAGGTTGGTTGAGACACTGCCTTGGCAGTGTCAATCGACTGAACCAAACGACTCCCAATTTGTTAACCAACGGCCCGTTGGTGAGGTATCGTCGATGGACACTTATCCTGGGCAAGTCTCAACCCAAAAACAAGCCAAGGTCCAATCGACTGAAGCTACTGACGGCCAGTCGATGGTGGCCTGTAACACTGCCATGCGACTTTTAATTTAAGGAGTGAATGGGAAATTCACCCCACGTCCTAAACTGACCCTAATTGATTTATTTAGTGATTTTTCATTGTATTTAAGGGATGAAACACGTAAACAACACATTCACAATCCCTCCTACACGAAATGAACCTTCCCTCCAAAACCAACTCTCTCTACAAACCTCCATTGTTGTTGAAGCTCAACAACATCTTGTAGATTAGATTCTCCGGATCTCTTCACCAAATTTTAGAGGTTTTAAACTAGAAAAATGTATGGTGATCCCTCATCAATAAGTAACCTTTCACTTGGAGAGTTCTTCTCAATGTTTTCAAAGAGATTTCATGATCAAACTTTCGATCTTTCAATCTAGCCATGGGTTCTTTCTAAAAATATTTTTAATGGTTAAATCATGATGAATTGATGTTAATGTATTTGTTTTAACGTTAATTTGAATCCAATTGCATTATCAACCAGTGTCCCTTCCTAACTTGATTTAGCCCTTGCATGGGCATTGTGATCATGGTTTGTTAATGGTTGAATTGTGATTCTATTATGTTTAATTTTTTTATATATACAGCTATTTACGTTAATTAATGATGAATTGATGATGAAGGATCAATGTGGATCAATATATGAAGATTTGAACATGCTTAGCTTAGATTTCCAAGATTCACTGTAACATTGCCCTTTGTATGATTAAATGTTGAATTCGAATAGGTGATGATGATTATAGCTACTGTTTAAAGTTTATATTATGATTGAATTGTAATTATAAATCATGTATGATCGAGTGAAGAAGGATTGATATAAATTGATCTAGGTTCTTCTAGTCTATCAAGTGGTAACTTGTGATCTTGATGTTAGGTTGGTTGTCTTGTGACTCGATTATGGTTAATTGTCCTTAGCTACTGCCTATATGTATAATGTGATGATAATTAGGTATAATTTATCTAATATTAATAGATAACCATGGAATTGGTAAAAAATGATTTAGATTCTTCTAGCCTATAAAGTGACTATTGTAATGTGTATGACATGATCTAAATTTTAGGGTAGATAAAGCATGACTTCGTTTGAGTAATGATATCTTTAGCTACTGACCTACATGTGTATTGATGATAAATTTTTATTGATGATCAATTCAAGCGAATTGGGTTAATGATCTATTTTCTTCTACTTTCTAGTATATATGTGATGTATTGTATTCGATTGTAATATGATCTTGTAGCGACTTGTACATGGTTTCTTTTATGATTATGGTACTTTATCTACTGCCCTATATATGAATTGTTTATGAACAAGGTGTATTGATCAATGATGAACATAGAGTAAGAAATTGGTAAGAATGCTTATCTCTTCTACTTTTCTTATAGTATTGTAGTTGATGAAGCCTTGTATGTCATTGTGTGGTACGGTCTACTTATGATGGCGGTGTTTACTTTATTGTCATTGTATATGTGTTGACCATGGACTTGAAGACAAATTGATGAATATATGAATGGGTGGTTATGATGATCACCTTATGTGTAAATTGTTCCTAGTCTTCTATCATAGTTGTGAATCTAGGTTATGTTACTATTGTTATGAGCATGTAAGTCACTATGTAAGATCATGTGTAGGTTCTGCCATTAATGAAGTATTAAAGATTTATGACACCTCCCCATGTACCCCAATGTGAAGGTGTAAATAGCTAATGCTAGGAGTCCTAAAGTATAATATGAAGTTACCTTGTCTCCTATGCTAAATTGTGTTGTGTGGTCTATGCTTGAAAAGTGTAATCTGGTTTTAAGAGGGTGGCTGCCTCAATGTGTTGTCGATAGTTATTATGTGATCATGTTGACCAACGTACACTCACCCTCATTCTACATGCATGCTTACAAGTAGTAAAAGATTCATGGTGTCTAAATAAAAGGGAAAGTCTCATATGCACAAATGTCTACTACTATGCATGTAAAGTATATGTATGTGAAATACGTTATGCATTCCTTAACTAGGATGACTTGATATGTGTACTAGTATGGGCAATGTTATGGGTCCGTGTTTATGCATTGCACATGTGTACCTTGATAAGATAGTTCGTAGGTTTGGTTTCTATGTACATGAAAATGAATGTATGGGCATGTTATAAATATAATTTATATGCTATGATGTTAAGTACATGATATGATAAAATATGATTGTGCATTGTGTCTTAGAGTGTTGATATGAATGGATGACTCATATAGTTACACCTATAGACTTATGCATTGATATATGAACTTGTGTGACATTTATGTGTTATGTGAAGGATTTGCTCACATATATGTACACACACACATGAATGATGATCTAGTAAGTAGAGGGGCCTTGAGGTGTGCCCAAGAATACTCTAAAACTAGATGGGTGCTTGAATATACTATAAGCATATGAGGAGTAAATATCCTAAGCCTATGTTTTATAAATAAATGTAGTAAAAGCTTTTTAATAAAGGAAACTTAGCTTCGCACCAAGTGAAATTGACAATGAGAGGTGTTGACTTCACTTGGAGGAAGATTCACTATTTGTCCTTTATAGAGTGTTGACTTCCCTTAGAGGAATAATAACCTATGGACCCACATGAGCTGGTGACTTCACTTTGAGAAATGTTCACCCATGATTTCTCATGAGATGAGGCCTCAATTGCCCGATGGCATGTAGAGAGATTATACCTATATTTTAGTTACATAAACTATGCTTGCCACATAAGATCTAGAAAAGTGAATTCACTTAGCATGCTAGGATATATGTTAATGTTCTATCTTGGCTAGGTAGGAACACCTTCCATTGGTGTAAGGATCACCAAATTCCATGTTTAGCACCCATGGTCTTAGTGTCGGTTAAGGCTATAGTTTCCCTAAAGTAAAATGGACAATGGAAGTAATTGACTAGGATCCTAACTAGGATGACATAAGGGAGGTTACTTAGGATAGGTGGAAATAATGAACCCATCTATACATTGCACAAGTAGCTCCTTAGGAAGTCCTAGGAAGGTGACCTAATGTGTATGATTATGGTTATGTCTTTATGTATGACATTGTAGTATCTACCTACTTGTTGTGAAGATGTGCATGGTATGAATGTATATAATGTTATCTTATCCTTATATGCACTATTTTGGTCTAAATGACTATATGATGAAGGTTGTTGACATGAATGAAGTTGTCTTCACTTATATGTTGATGCATGAATTGAATGTTAATGTTTGTGGTCTCATGATGGGTTTACTAAGTATGTGTGAGGTTATAGGGATCCACATGTACATTGCACTAGTAGACTATGATTGGGGTCATGAATAAGGTCTTATAATGATGAGTATGAAAAGAAGTAAATATATGTGTAACTTAATGTAGCTTACTCTAATGCCTTATGGTCTTGACTTGAATGTGTCTTGTAATGGGTTATGCTTCTATGTTGATGTGTGTAGACTTATGTAGGTTGTACATATGATTTATTTGTGACCTTAAGGTGATGCATTGCACCAAGTATCACTAGAGGGTTACTTGGAAGGTTAATGACTAAAGGAAAAGATAGTTCATTGTATAGAAGGAAAAGAGGTCAATGTAATGTGACTTAAAAATGTCATAAATTCTATATGTGATTTTATATGATGTTTGACCTTTGAATATGGTTATATGAAGTATGTGAATGATATAAATAATATTGGATAAAAGTTTTATGGAGATTTACTCAAAATGGCATGAAGTATGATTTGAAGAAAATGTCCCTTTAAATGCATATTTTTGCATGGGTGGTGTACTTAGTGCATTCTTGTACTAACTCTATTATTCTCTTATTTTTACACAAAGTGTAGGTTATGGATTCTTAAAGGATGTCGTGAACGATGAAGAGCTTGATAGATGATTCCCATGCTTAATGAAAGGAATCCTTAAGTTCAAGGATCTTCTACTTATGTTTACTGTAAAGTTTTTATAAGTTGTATACTTATGCTTATGTAGTAAGGGTCGTGTCCCTAATGTACTCTAATGTTGTTGAGTCTAAGATGAAAAAGAGACTTAAGGTCTAAGTATGTAATAGGATATTTATATATATGAAGTAAAGTTTCTATTGTATGATGTGTTATGAAATATTTTAAATTTTCCGCTAAATTTACTATGTCAATGCTATGAATGATAACTATGGGCTTGTATAAGACCTCCGAGAGGTCAAGTACGCCATGTTACTTCTGGGGGGTGCTCCTCGGTTGTGACAGATATCTCAAATAATGATGGTATCTTTTATAACCCACCAATAGGTAAGCTAACTCGTAATCCACAAAAACAACTTATTGATATCAGGGTAGAAATAATATGAAAGCAATAATTTATCAACATGACTTAGCAATAAAGAAATCAAACAAAAAATATATACAATATATAATTCCTAGAACCGGGAATCCACAAGCACAAAGTTGTTTACATAAAAGAGTACAAGTCCCAAAAGATGACCCAAATAAAAAGATCATCTCAAAATGCAAAAGACTAATTTGGCACTAGTGATCTCAAAGATGCCAAGTTCTCAGTTTCACCTCTGATCCAAAAGCTGCAACAGGCTCAAATGGGCACTGCTGATAATTGGTGCTCACACCTGAATCACAAAACACATGCAGATTGTAGCATGAGTTCCAAAGAAACCATTATTCAGTAGGCATCACAAGCTGATTGAGAATAATTGGTGAAGACAATATAAAATGATAGAATCTTGAAAAAAATTGGTCAAAGTGAGATAAAAATAAAACCACTACAGTGTACCAAAATAAAGAAGTATATACAATTAAACTAAAGTTAAATGGACGGCTCTATCTCCCTCGGTTTGAATTCCTTCTACAAGGGAGTTATTCTCTAAGGGTTATGGATCGGGGCGAGGGTCCATAATCTTAGAAGGTTCACTGATGAAAAAGTTCAAGTCAAATGTGCACTGACCCCATATACCCAATAGATACACTAATAACTAATACTACTAAAAAGGAAATATTGTGAGTCCAAATCAAATCAAAGCATAATCCATGCCTCTAACCATAAATAACTAATAAGGTCCGTCTAGCTAAAGACTAAACTCCCAGGAGCATAAGGTTGTAGCCACAAATATGTTGACTGCCTTAAGGATAAGTCCAAACCTTTAATATGTTAATAAAAGGGCAACCAGCTAAAGAGTACATATCACAACCCAAATTACTTTGCCAATGTGATATGGCGTGCAACACCTTTAGAGGTCCTACAGAAGCAATATACCATACAAGATACAAGATAATAGAAAAATAAAAGAGTTTAGAAGTAACATTTCAAATAAAGAGTTTGACAAAAGAGTAGCGGAAGTCTAAACATAAGTCTCAAAGAAAATTATTACATCATAATGAAATGATTGGGACGTAACTCATGCATCACATACATAATCTGAAATGAAAAAAAATAAAAGTAATAAAAGAGTCCTGTCCTTGGAGCATGAGGACTCACCAATCTTCAATATCTATATGTGATCACTAAGCATGAGTATTGGAGGTAGGAACGTCGAACCCACATTAGTGAAAACATTTAGGCAAATGTATGTGTTAGTACATGGAATGTATTTAGTATGATACCAATGCATAAAAGTTATGAAATCATGCTAAATGACTTCATATGATATGCAATGTCAAAGCTAAATCATAAAATAACATGTTAGAAAACATAAAGTCATAAACATGGTCAATTCAAGCTAAACATCTTTAAAACACGTCTGAGATACTTTTAGATAGTAACTTTAGTGCATCATTTATTGTAGATTTACCTTTAATCAGCATACACCATGTGAGATGTAACATGGAATTCAGTTTCTATCCCATACCAAAAAGAGATATTCTTACTTGCCAAGGTAATAACCATAACTTCTAGCTTAGGTGGATCCACTAGCTAATTTCTATCTAAGAAAACCTATGGTGGCACGTAGCGTAATCACCACTAGTTCACTTGGTGCTTAAGCATAAATCTAACGGAATAGTCAAATATAATATTCATCTTACTATCCATGGAAAGGAATGATTTAGTCACAAATCCAAGCCAATGTTCATTTAGAATAACTCCTTAAATATTGATTCAACTTAGGTGAGAACACCTTTCAACCTATTGAATTCTTTGTCTGTGAGAAACCTTTCATGATAACAACAACAACATTGATGCTTTAATCTCAAAGAAACCTTAAATCATTTACATCATCTTGATAGGTAACATTCATATCTTCATAAATTAAGCTTCATCATATGATCAAAATCTAGAAATAACGGATCATGCATGGTTTCAAGAGAATTCAACTTAAAACAAGCATTTATCTGAATTCATGCATAAAAAGACATAAAACAATCAACTACATCATAATTGAAAAGAACCCATGAGACTAAACAAAAACCCTAACTTCCATTGGAGATTTTAGCTTGTAAAAGTTTGAGAATTTAAAAACCCTATGGTAGAAAGGGATCCATAGGTGAATACTATCATATCTTGATTCCAAAGCTCACAATCAATGTGGATTTGGAGACTTAATCTTAAAACCCTGGACTTCGTCTTCAAACTATAGACAGATAAGTTTTAGGAAATGACTTGATCAACGTTTTGAGAATTTAGAAGAATGAGTTCCATTGGATAATCTGGAGTTTAAAATCCTTATATAGGGAATATGTTAGAGGGGAAAATGACATAGTATTGGGTTACAATGATTAGATAAAACCCCAAAAAGTCTTAAAACTAACGGCGGACTTGCGCTACGGTCCATAGTTTTGCTTACGCGCCGTCCTGGTAAGCCCCACTTTCGACGGATCCCATGTACTATTCGTATGTTGTATCCGCCGTTCCCAACTTTGACCTTCAAAATATCAGTAATTATGGGACTCGCCTATGAGTCCTACCAATGATTCGTATATGGGATGATGAATCGTCCTAGTGAACCATTAAAAAGGTACTAGAACTTGACTTTTTAAAATTATTCATCCCACCACCTACAGTTCCTACCTCCAACCCGTAAGAGAACGTACAGTTTGTAGGTGAGGGTCGTAAACAAAAACACTTGTTAAGAAAGTTTTGTATTTTTCCCTCTTTTAAAATCTAGGTGTTACAACATTCCCTTCTTAGGAATATTCTTCCTCGAATGGAACTCAAGATATGATAAGGAGCATAGGAAGAAGATCTAACAGCCCAACTTGAATGCAATCATATAAATTCACACTTTCGAGGAGGAAAATCAACTCCAAACTAACGCATATTCAAAATGTCACTTCATAAGGCCTATAAGCAACTCAAACTCAAATGCACATAAACATGAAGAAATCAGTTAAATTAAATTATTTTCTCAAAACTCAAGTTTTCATTATGCATTCATGAGGAAATACGAGAATGACCAATACATAATGATAGACCCATGAGAAACTAATACCTCAAGATAGAGTGGGGTCGAAGGGAAAGAGATGAGGGTAGCGAGACTTCTTATCAGCCTCGGCCTCCCAAGTTGCACACTCACCTAATTGATACATCCAAAGAAACTTCACAGAAGCAACTTCCTTATTTCTCAACTTCTGAACTTATCATTCAAAAATCTCACCCAAACTTCTTCATAAGAAAGATTCTCCTTAATTCCCAACCTGCTTAGGGAACTATGGTCGTTTGATCTCCAATACATTTCTTCAAAAAGGAGACATGTAAAACTGGATGCACCAATGCCAAATAATTAGGTAAATGAAGTGCATAAGCAACTTCGCCAAAACACTTTAAAATCTTATATGGGCCCAAATTAGAGGAACTAAGCTGACCTTTCTTCCCAAACCTCAACACACCCTTCACGAGTGATATTTTCAAGTAGGTCCAATCTTGAACATTAGACTCAAGGTGTCTCCAAGTAACATCAACATAGGACTTTTGTAGACTATAAGCCATTTCAACCTTTCTCTAATAAGAGGAACTTCCTCCATGGCCTCATCTACCAACTCAAGACCTATCAAGGAAACTTCACCAACTTAAAGACAATCTATAGAATAGCTACACCTCTTACCATAAAGAACCTTATATGGAGCCATACCAATGCTAGAATGATAAATATTACAGCAGGCAGACTCAATCAAAGAAAAGTTGTAATCCCAATTACCCTCGAAGTGAATCACACAATCTCTCAACATATATTCCAAGGTTTGGATGCTACACTTTGCTTTCCCATCGATTTTGAATGGAAGGTTGTACTAAGCTTAACAAGAGTACCAATACCCTTTGAAAATATTTCCAAATTTTTTGAGATAAATTGCATACCACGATCGGAGATATTTGATAAGGAACTCCATAAAACCTAAACATTTAATTCAAGTACAACTTAGCATATTCCTTAGCCGAATAAGAAAGCTTGATGGAAATGAATGAGCCAATATCATCATACAATCCGCAATAAACCAAATCAAGTCATGTTGTCGTCGTGTGTAGGGTAAACCACAAATAAAGTCAATATTCAAATCATTTCACTTCCAAGTAGGAATACTGATTTATTGGGATGAACCTCCCTACTTTTAATGCTCAACTTTAACTTGTTGGAAATTAGGACATTTAGCCACAAGTTCTGCAATATCTTTCTTCATCGCATCACCCCAATAGACCTCTTGAAAGTCACTGTGTATGTTTGTAGTTCCCAGGTGAATGAACTATCGAGAACTATAGTCTTTTGTCAAAATTTTCTCCCTCAAATCATCTATATTGAGAATACATAAATGACACTGATATCAAAGCACACCATCCCCCGGGATAAAGCCTCAACAGACTTATTAAGCACCACGCTCTTCTATTTAACCAAAGTCAAAAAAATACCTTAATTGGCTTTCACATCTGATACAAAAGATGATATTGAACAACTATGGAACATAATAACACCTTTGGTAGAATCAACCAACTGAACACCCTATCGTGAGAATTTACCAAAATCTCTAATAGTTAATTGCTTCTTAGTGTTCTAAATGAGCAGTACTACACATTGATAACTGACTAAGAGAATCCACCACCACATCCGTCTTACTTGGTGATACAGGACACTCATGTCATAATCCTTTAATAACTCAAGCCACCTTCTTTGGCGAACATTTAAATATTTCTGTTTAAACACATATGGCAAACTTTTGTGGTCAGTAAAAACATCATCATGAACGCCATATAAGTAAAGCCTATAAATCATTAAGGAGAAAACAACTACCGCCAATTCTAAATCGCGTGTAGGATGTTCTTTTCATGAATCTTAAGTTGTTGTAAAACATAAGCAATAACTTTTCCATTCTACATAAGAACACACCCTAACCCAAATCTTGAAGCATCACCATTTAACACAAAGCTATCAGAGCAAAGGTAAGTATATGTTACCATTCTTGAAAACTCTTTTTACATGATTACGACCATACAAAATTAACCTTATTTAGGGTCAATGCGTCAATGGAAAGGCAATCAAAGAAAACATTTCAACAAACCTTCTTTTGTAACTAGTCAAACCCAAGAAATTTTTAATATATTAAGGGGTATAGATCTAGGCCAACTCTTAATTGCATCTGTCTTCTTAGGATCTACTTCAATACCCTTACCAGAAATAATGTGTCGCGGTAATCCTAGCTATAAAAATTCTTTCCTAGTGTCTTGCATGCAAAGTGTTAATTTATGTATCTCTAAATCCTTGGTCCAGCATTTAGATAATTTCACCCTGTACCTTGGTCCGGCTACGTGTGTCTAGGTTACTAACATTACCTTTACTTCATATTAAGCATCATATTCGATGTATGGCTTAGTTATTACTTCACACCAATCGAAACTAGCCTATTAGATCGTATTTACTAATTCTATGTTAATAATTCTTTTCCTATTAACTACCCCCTTGGTCCAGCAAATAGAAATAGGACAAGTTCTAACGCGCACACTCGTTAAAAAGACTTCTAAAAAAAAGAATTATCAATACATGCAAGAACCTATTCTAGAATTGTTATTTAGCTAGTTTTACCTTGTTAATCACCCATGGTTCCCACAACCCTAGTTGTGCATTTAGTTATTCATGCTTAGAAATACACAATTAATGATTGTTTGATAAAAATTCATGTACTTACTTTGATAAGTTTGAAGAAAATTGTGAAATCATACTTGAAATAGAAAAATTCACTTGAGAATCGATTCCGGAAATTTGAATTAATTCCCAAAATCCAAAGTTAAGTCTCCAATAACAAGAATATCAAAATTAATAAAAATTCTAACCCTAAAAACAATGTTTTTAACCCTAAAAACGCGTCTTCAATCGACGACTCCACAGACGGTCCGTCGATGGCCTCCGTCGGTCCATACTTAGCATCTTCTTCAGCCTTCATCCTTGCATCTTCTCTAATCCAATCGACGGACCAACAGCACGGTCCATCGATACCTCTGTCGTTCCACACTTAGTTTTTCTTCATCTTCGGGTACTGGGACTAATCTTTGATATGATCGACGGTTTGCAAGGACGGTTTGTCAATCAGTCGACGGACTGTCGATCCTTCCGTAGCCCCACACTTGGTCAAAATTCCCCGAGTTTCTTCCAGATGCTTGAACCTCCAGTCGATGATCACCACCTACGGACCGTCGATGGAACGACGGGACATCGATGGCTTCGTGGGTCACCTTTTCTACACAATCTTTTGCATTTCTGTTTTGAATGACTTTCCTGCAAAACATAGATAAAAACCATTAAAATTACTACAAAAAGGCCCTAGACACACACTAAACTTAAGGAAAGAACATTGAAAGTATCGTGAAACCACGGTACATCACCCACCTCTGGCGTATATCATCATCTACTAGAGAAGCCCTCCTAGCCTGCTCTAGCTCCGCCTGCTCTCTCTTTATTGCACGGGCCTCATCACCTGCCTTAGTGGTGGGTCTAGAGCGGTACCTCTTGCAACAAACATGTGGCTTGGGCTGTGGCTCAGTAGGTCCCTTGAACAGGGCCTCAAGTACCGTATCCTCAGCTATCTCACTGGGAGAAATATCTGACTTAGACCCCGTATCTCTAAGATGGCATCAACGTCGGCGCATATGATGGCCACCTTAGTCTGGATTGAAGTGAGGTCATTTTAGGGGGCTAGTCATGCTAGAACACACAGCTCAAAGGCATCAAGGCATTTGTGGACCACCTGAATCTGCTGCTCTACCTGTTTGGCCACCCGCTTCTCTATGCGGTCCTCTTCCTCTACAATGGATTTCTGCATCCAAGGCTGAATGTGGTGGGGAAGGGTGGCCATCTGTTCCTCTAACTTCTGGACTCGATCTAGAGCGACCAATGTTGCAGATGGAGGCATGGATCCAGACGAACTGGGGTCCCTGTTTGTTGCATGTGAGGAGGAGGCTGGAGTGGGATCCGCATGCTATGGTACGGAAGGGTCAACCCCTTAGGCTAACTCTACCGTGTCAGCCAAGTTGTCGCTCAGTGGGGGAACCTCGATCTGGGGTCCTCTGCGAGGTGTCTCTAAATTGTCCTCATCCTTAATCAGGCCTATATTAACTGTTCCCGCTAGTCGACGGAGTCTGTCACCTTGCAAAATAGGCACTCTAGTGTCCCTCCACATCTGGAAGATGAGACACGGAAAAGGGTAAGTGGTGGAAGTATTGAATGCTCTCTCGTGAATTGCTGCTTTAATCATCCAAGCGAAGTCTATCTCCAGTCCCGTGACTAGTGCAACCACTATCACCGCCGATCGAGTGTAAGAACATTGTTATATTTTATGGGCGATAATCGTTGTCGGTCCAATATCCAGAAAAACTTGGCTATAAAAGTGAGGGTAGCCTTCTTGATCAGCCCTCTGGGATCTATAATCCAGTCTTCCCTCTCATATTCTGTCGCGAGGTATTGATCCAGCCATTTTTTAATCGCCTCACGATGCTCAACACTCTTTTAAAACTCACCACTCTGTACAATCTACCACCTATAGAAAGTATGAAGTATTGTGAGTTAAGTGTGAGCTGGTGTTGGTGTTGTATAGGAAGCAGCGAATGGTGGATTTTGATATGTCAACTAAGCAGCCTCGAACTAGTGTAGAAGTGAGGGGGTCATGTTTGGCGGGTTTTGCTCGCCTATAAATGGACCCTCGGAGAGTAGAAACATAGGAGGCATAGAACTCCCAAATGATTTACTCTCTATAACTGTCCAAACCTTGAGCCATCCAGACTAGTTTTAGGAGATTAATAAGTATTTGCACCTTGGGGACTGTGTGCAAACTCCCATTAAGGACTCGGCGCTCCTCTGTGACCAACCGGGTCATCACCCCCTTCTCATTGATCATTCTGTCATCTCAATATACCTGCCACTGCCCCTTCATACACCATCATTTAGGTTCATCGACAACTGGAGCGGGGTAATCCAATCGGGGCACAAGTACAGCCTCTAACTAGTGGCCTCATCAAATGAGGCTTCTTCTTTTCGATTCTCGGATCCCGTGGCTCCATGTGAGTTGGAACCGAAGGTAGTTGACCCTGAGGCTTGGGCCGACCCTGAACCTGAAGCTGAGGCTGACTCAGACCCGGATGATGAGCCCTCATATGAACTGGACACAACCCTGATTTGTGACCTGATTAGTGTGCGCTCCACATCAGACTGGAAGGTAGTGACTACGTCGGGGTTCACCTTCCGATTTGATCCCCTGGTAACTCGGGATGTAGCTCGTGGAGTATGCTTACCTAGAGGAACATAGGCAGGGTCCTTCTCATGGTTGGTGTTTTCATTGATCAACTGAAGAGACGGGGTGACCGATTTAGATTTGCCCCTCTTAGTGTAGACATTGTCCTTCTTTTGCAGCATCGGTACCTGAGAAGTAGTTGTTAATATCATAGCAGCATAACTACAAACTTGATATACAATGGAAAGAAGAAAAATTGAAACATAAAACACAGTTCTTCTCTGCAGATTCACATCAACGAGACCCATTGAAGGTTTGTAGATGTTGTCCATCATCTGACACTTGGAATTATTCTTGGATGGGTTGAAAATGGACTTCTCTTATGCAAACGATAGACGTGCAAAACGATCTGTCGATCAATTGACGGTCTGTAGATCATGTCCGTCGTTAACAAGTCGAATTATTTTTGTATTTTATTAAAACATACATCTCTGAAGGAAACGACGGATGTGCAGAACGTCAATGAATCGACAGACCGTAGTCCACTTCCGTCGTCTAGAACTTAAGCTTTTTCTGATTGTTTTAATCGACGGACCCCATCGACGGCCCGTCGATTATTCTACGGTCCATAGACGGGGTGTCGTACTGTCGGCCAGGGACAGAATTCAAGCTTTTGTCAAGTTCCATTTTATTTTTTTAGTTTCTTTAGTGACTCCTTTTTAGACAATCAAGTTTAACCATGCATTTTAACATACCAAATACTAGTTTGTCATTCCTAGAGTTCCTATTCATGCAACAATCAAAATGCTATCCAATAGAAACATGGAACCCTAAGTAATAACTTTCAAACACATTGAGACACACAATATTTTAGACAGACCAATTTTCTACACAACCACACTCTATAATTCCAAGGGAAGTAACTATGCAAATTTTAGCATGCAAATTCACTTAATTCTGTCCCATGGTCAAGACCCACTCCCACATTTCTATATACAACTCTGAACGAGAATTCAAAGATAATGGAAATAAAAGTACCTTTCATAGTAGTGGTGTGGTTGTGTGCACTTATGCAATTTGAAGAAGTAGCCTACGTGTCTGAAGTCGATCACCAGCCTCTTGAGAATGGAGGAAAAAATAATTTGTGGGAGAGAGTGTTTGGGAATTATGGGAAATGATGGGACAAATTAGAGAGATAGGGAGTTTATTTTGGAAGTGAAATATGGAGGAAATGATGGGTTGAAACGGTTAAGGAAGGAAATATGAAAGAAAATGGAAAGAGGGAAGGAATTTGAAATAGGTGGCTTTTAATATTACCAGCCAGGTCGGGTCAGATCATTGGCGATCTTGCACCCACGAAAACCCCATCGGCAGGTCGTGGATCGATCGACGGTCTGTCGATTGGGACCTTCATCACTATTAGACTTAGAGAAAATGAAAATATACCTGCGATCTACGGACACCATCAACGGTCTGTCGATGAAACGACGGCCCATCGATGGGGTGCATAGACCACTACACCAGACCATTTTCTGCAGAATTTTAATTTAGCCTCCTGCACATGTAACACCCATTAGGCCATTATTTTTGTGTTTTTGTAGAAACTTTTGAGACACGGGCCCTGTTATAATCTCTAGCCAACACTGGCACACAAGCAAAAATGAAATAATTAGAAAAACTAAACAGAACTATGAGTATTGCTACTAGGAAAACAAAATCTATCGTTGGCTAGAGGATACACCTTAGGTTTCCTCTCAAGAAGTGCTTGATTTAACATCGCGCCACAACGCATGCCTCTTGATTACTCTGACTTCATCAATATGATAGGCCTCAAGGACTTTATGAACACTCTCTGCATGCCCCAGATAAGTCTTTATCCTTTGTCCATTTACTGTGAACTTTGCACCTTCCTTGTTTACCAACTCAACCGCTCCATGTGGGAACACTTTAGTGATGAGGAATGGCCTTCTCCACTTGGACTTGAGTTTTCCCAAAAATAAGCGTAGCCTAGAGTTGAATAGAAGCACCAAATCACCAACTGCAAATTCTGTCTTTTCAATCTTTTTGTCATGATACTTCTTCATCTTCTCTTTGTAGATGACTGAACTTTCATAGGCCTTCAGGCGAAACTCATCAAGCTTATTTAACCCATTTAGTCTTTGTTCTGATGCTTTGGTCTAATCCATCTTTATTCTCCTCATTGCCCACATCACCATGTGCTCTAGCTCGACCGGCAAGTGACAAGCATTCCCATATACAAGTTGGTATGGAGAAAGGTCTTGTATGCAGTGTGGTAGGCCCAAAGAGAATCATCTCGCCTCCTTGACCAATCCGTTCTATTGGCATTCATAGTTTTTTCCATAATCTATTTGATCTCCTTATTGGACACCTCAATTTGCCCGCTAGTCTGTGGATGGTTAGGAGTAGCCACATTATGGCGAACACCATATTTCTCCAATAGACTTTCAACAATTTATTACTGAAGTGAGAGACACCATCACTAATATTGGCCCTAAGTGTACCAAATCTGGAGAAGATATTTTTCTTCAAGAATGCGGTGCCACTCTTTCCTTCATTGTTGGGAAGCGCTATTGCTTCCGCCCATTTCGACACATAGTTAACCGCCATAAGAATATACTGCATCCCATGAGAACTCACAAACAATCCCATAAAGTCAATTTCCCATACACCAAATAGCTCAATCACCAAAATATGATTCAAGGAAAGCTCTTGCTTCTTCGAAATACCCCCATCTCGTTGGCACCTATCAAATGATTTGGCAAATTCATGAGCATCTTGGTGGATGGTTGTCCAATAGTACCCACACTGCAATATCTTGTGTGCAGTTCGAATCCCACTATAGTGCCCACCCACAAGCAAGGAATGACACGCCTTCAGAACACTCAATATCTCAACCTCAGGTAGACAATGGTGAATAATCCCATCGGCACAACTCCGGTATAAGTAAGGCTCATCCCAAAAGAGCTTTTTCACATCATGCATGAACTTCTTCCTCTGGTGCAAGGTCAAATCTAACGGGATCACATCACTTGCAAGATAGTTCGCAAAGTCTGCAAACCATGCGATAAGATCCTGAGAAGCAGCCAATACATGTTCATCTAGGAATGCATCATCAATTTTTGCCTTTTCTCCCAATTCAAGCATAGCTTCATCCTCCAATCTGGATAAATGGTCTGCCACTTGTTTTTAAGTCCCCTTTCTGTGTTTCACCTCAAAATCAAACACTTGCAACAACAATACCCATATGATCAGCCTTGGCTTCATATTCGTCTTTGCTATCAAGTACCTCAAAGCAGAATGGTCGGTATGCACTATGACCCTCGTGCCAAGCAAATAGGAGCAAAAACTCTCGAATGCAAACAACACCGCAAGAAGTTCATGTTCAGTTAACGTGTAGTTCTTTGGGGCTTTATTTAGGGCTTTACTCGCATAGTATATGGGGTGAGAGATTTTATCTCTTCTCTCTCCCAATACCACACCAAATGCAACCTCACTAGCATCACACATTACCTCAAATGGCTCACTCCAATCCGGTGAAATAGTAATGGGCGCGGATACAAACTTCTCTTAACTCTCCAAATTCCTTCAGACAAGATTTATTGAAATAGAACTTACATTCCTTCTCGAGAAGTTTGCACAAATCATGTGCAATTTTCGAAAAATCCTTAATAAACCTCCAATAAAAGCCAGCATGCCTAAGAAAACTTCTCACTCCCTTGATAGTGATGGGTGGAGGAAGCTTCTCTATCACTTCAACTTTAGCTCGATCAACCTATATCCTCTTCTCTGATATGCAATGGCCTAACACTACACCTTCTTTCACCATAAAGTGACATTTCTCCTTATTTAGCACCAAATTACAATCCTCACAACTTTTTAGCACCTCAGCCAAAATACTCAAGCACCGATCAAAGGAGTCAACAACTACGAAAACAATGATTCATGAACACCTCAATATTGACCTCCACCATGTAAGAAAATATCGACATCATACAACATTGGAAGGTAGCCGGTGCATTACATAACCTAATAGGAATCATTTTGAATGCAAAAGTCCTATAAGGACAAGTGAATGTGGTCTTTTATTGATCTTCTGGAGTGATAGAGATCTGATTGTAGCCCGAATAACCATCAAGAAAGCAATACCAACCTTTGCCTGCAGGTTTGTCTAACATCTGATCCATGATGGGCATGGGGAAATGGTCTTTCTCAGTCCAAGCATTCAACTTCCTATAGTCCATGCAAACTCTCCAACCGGTCAATGGTCGTATCGCAAAATGATTGTTCCTTTCATTAGGTACCATATTCATCCCACCCTATTTAGGCACACACTGAACAGGACACACCCAACTATTGTTCGTAATAGGATAAATGACTCCACTGTCCAACCACTTGATGATCTCCTTTTTCACTACTTCTTGCATAGGTTGATTCAACCTTCTTTGGTGCTCAATACTTGGTTTATAATCGGGCATGAGTTGGATTTTTTGGGAGCAAATACCAGGAGGAATCCCAATGATATACCCAATAGTCCAACCAATGGGTCGCTTGAACCTCTTCAACACAACTAAGCACTCTACGTGTTGCCCATTCAACTCTGCTCCAATAATCACCGGTAAAGTCTCATCTCTTCGCAAGAACACAAAGCTCAGATGAGGTGGTAGCGCCTTAAGCTCTAGTTTTGGGGCCTCCAAACAAGATGGTCTTGCAGGTGGAGACTCGCGATGCTTCATATCTAAGTACAATTTCTTAGGCTTTGACCGTTATCCGTTTCGTTCAAGTGCATCCACAAAAGAATCATACTCTTCAATACCATCACTGTCAAAATTCATGATGACCGCTGCTAGAGCCTCAACAACTAGACGTTCTTGAATTTGTACTTTGGCTACACTCTCAACCCTGTAAGATGTAGCAGATAACGTTTAAAGCTCACTACTTTGCTTAGACCTATAGATATTGAAATTTGCTTTTTCATTGTTCAACCTAAACTTTATCTACCCTTTTTTCATATCGACCAGTGCACGCCCAGTGTCAAGGAATGGTCTACCTAGAATAATAAGGACCTCAAAATCAACTTCACAGTCAAGAATCACAAAATAAGCCGGAAAGATGAACGACTCCACTTTTACAAGCACATCATGGAGTACATCTATGGGCCTCTTCACTGTCCAATCGGCCATCACTAACCGCATCGTAGTAGGCTTTGGGTCTCCCAAGCCTAACTTCTTATAAATTGACAGAGGTATGAAATTTATGCTCGATTCAAGATAACATAGTGCCTTAGCAGAGTGTAGCAACCCCGTCGTACATAGAATAGTGAAGGCACTCGGATCTTCCTTCTTCTACAAAGGATACCTTGTAATAATAGCACTACAATGTTGCATTCTGTCATCATCTTCAAAACTCACCAACCTGTTCTTCGTCACCATATCCTTCATAAACTTAACATATTCGGGAATTTTCTCCAAAGCTTGTATCAACAGAACATTGATGGAAAGCTTTTTCAACATAGTGATAAAGCAGAAATATTTACCATCTTCCGTTTTCTTCACCAATCTCTGTGGAAATGGTGGTAGAGGTCTAGCGATGGACACCACTTTCTGAGATACATCCGCTTCTTTCGATGTTATGTCCACCAAATCTCCACTAGCTTCTACTACATCTTATTCATTTCTCATATCACCTTCTACTACACACGACATAGGTGGATCAATGGTCTGCTAACCTCCTCGAGTAGTGACTGCCATGCAATACCTATCATTCTTAGGATTCTGGATAGTGTTGCTTGGAAGAGTGACAGGTTGGCGTGGGTTCATAGTAGCAGATAACTGAGTCATTTGTAGCTCAAAATGCTTTATCAAGATCGCATATGCATCCACTTTTTGTCCAATACCAGCTAGGTCAGCTCTCATCTCCTTGACATTCTCATCAGTCGCATCAAACCTCCTCCTCATCTTCTGTAGCATATCCTCAACCAGCTCCATACTACCTCCACCTTCCCTTGGAGAAACTTCCTAATTTTAAGGGGGAACATATGTACCACCCCTATTGTTACCATAGTTTTTCCGGTTGAAGTTGTTGTCGAGATTGTTGTTCCCATCTCAGACATATTGACCCTCTCAGTTGTAGTTACCATTGTTTCGACCTTGGTTTCCTTGACCTTGGCGCCAATTATCCTGATTGGAACATTGGGTGTTTGGTCAGAAACCCCCCGTCTAATCATTAACTGCATATGCATCCTCTTCACAGTAGTACTCATCTGCAGGCGGTGGTGGTTTAGTCAAATGGTTTACCTCATTTACCTTCATTGTGGCTCTGCTCACATGTTTCAAGACAAACCCTAACTCAGCTTTAATCTGTGCCATGTCTTCACAAATCTCATCTGCAACTGGGTTGTTTGTAGTTTGTACCACAAAGGTGTTTCTCCCAGTGTCCAAATTTCTAGTGCTCCAAGACTTATTATTGCGAGATATGTTCTCCAACTTCTTAATAATCTCAACATCTATGCATTCTCCATAGGATCCACCCGCGATAGTATCAAGCACTGCTTTGTTGTTATTATCTTGATCTCTATAGAAGTACTCTTTAAGAGACTCATCATCAATGCGGTTGTTTCGGATGCCTCTCATGAACGTAGTAAATCTGTCCCAAGAGCTACTCACCGACTCTCCAGGTAATGCCACAAAGTTGTTCAACTTATACTTGTGGTTGAGCTTCTTGGACACTGGATAGTACCTCGCTAAGAAAACATCTATCAACTGATCCCATGTGTAGATGGAGTTGTATAGTAGCTCTGTGAATCATATAGCGGCATCTACTGTCAGTGATAAAGGAAACACTCGCAAGCCAATGACATTCATATCCAAATCTTGTCTACCCACACAACTTTTGCACACATACCTCAGTTTGGCTATATGAGCATATGGGTCCTGTAATGGATGTCTTGCAAACAAGCCCCTCGCCGTGAGCATGTGCATCAAGCTACTCGTCACCATAAATGTGTGCCCATGGGGAAGAGGAGGTAGGAAACGAGGTCCATCAAAATATGTGATGTTCACGTTGCCCCTATAGTAATCCTAAAGTTGTGCGGTTGGATATTGTACCCTCAAGTAATCTCCTAATTGATTATCAACACGTAGTTGGTTGTGTGACTCAACTGGTAATGGAGGCTAATGGCCTGCCCCATCACCTAGATTTCCTCTGTTAGGGTTAACTGGAGCCTCTTGGTTTTCCATCCCTCTAAAGGTTCATTTCAGTTTGGGATCGTATGGAGTGAGTGGTTCGCCTCGCCTCTCTGTACTTGGCATACACTATAGCTAGACCTGAAAGAAACAAAAACAAAAACAAAAAGTAAAATCAGGAAATAGTTGACTAAATTTCAATATTGTAATTAAAATTTATGTAAAAGCAGATTACCCGATAGCGGTGCAAATATTTGATACACTCAAATTACACCTCCCTAAAGAAGTATAAGCGATCGTTATCAAGTAAAGAACCCAACTAGGAGGTTGGGGTTGATCCCACCAGTAAAATGGTCTAGACTTAACTTTAATTCATAATTATAACTATTTACCCTATGTCTTTCCGAAACAAGTAATTAAAAGGTGGATTGTGAAACAAATTAAGTAAATAATGTAATTATCAATTTGAATAGAGTAAACCTTGGTTTTTATTAATATTAGAGAGTAACTAGGGTATTCGTGTTCCCCACAGGTTCATAACGCAGTATTCCTAGCAATAACAATTCTTTCTTAGTATATTATACGCAAAGCGATATGTTAGGTATATCTAAATCCTTGGTCCAACATCTAGAGAATTTCACCCCACATTTTGGTCAGGCTACGTGTGTGTATTTTACTAACATTTACCATTACCTCATATTAGACATCATAATCAATGTATGACTTAGTTATTACTTTGAACCAATCGACACTAGCCTATTAGATAGTATCACACTAAATCTATGTTAATGGTTTTTTTCCTATTAACTACCACCTTGGTCCGACAAGTAGTAAAAAGAAGTGTTCTAACGCGTGCATTCGTTAAAAATACTTCTAAACAAAAGAATCATCAATGCATGCAAAAACGCTATTCAAGAATTACTTAGTTAGTAGTCATACTTTTTTAATTACTCATGGTTCCCACAACCCTAATTGTGGATTTAGTTAGCCATGCTAGCAAGATCACAATTCATAATTTTAGATGAAGAAATCATGAACTTACTTTAACAAGAAGAATAAACCCATAAATCTTCACGTGAAATTGCAAGAAAATCATTCAAACAAAATTCGGAAATTTATTAAACTACAAAGTTTCAAAAACCAATCTCCAATAGACAAAGTAGAACAAAAGTAATAGTAGCCACCCAAAAATGAGGTTTTAATACCCTACATATAGAAAACATAGTCCTAAAGAAAAAGGATATAAAATAAGGAAAGTTTTGTTCAAGGACGCGGAATCAATCGACAAAACAACTGACGTACCATCGAACGATGGTCCATAGCCTACCTCCGTCACTCAGGACTTAGAATATTTTTCTCTACTGGGATGGCACCCTCTCTGAATCAAACAACTTACAAATAGCACGGACTGTCGATCCACCTATGTGTCATCGATGCTCCTCCATAGCTCCACACTTAGAACATTTCCAAAATCAGGTACTGGAACCTTATCTGAACCAAACGACGGTTCACCAGTACGGTCCATCGATCAATCAAAGGACCGTCATTTCCTCTGGTAGTTCCACACTTAGTCTTATTTCCTTGATCTTCCACTAAGGCCTGAACTGCTCATTGACGATCACCTACTATGGTTCGTCGGTCAAGCGACGGACCGTCGATGGCCTTTGTAGGTCATGTTTTGCACTTTTTCAGTTGTTTTTTGCACTTCCGACCTGAACATTTTCCTGCAAAACAAAAAACAAAACTTGTTAAAACTACTATAAAAAGGGTCTAAACACACGTAACTCTTAAGTAAAATGCATTGAAAAATACCGTGAAATCACGGTAAATCAGAGCATTGTTGTACGACACTCTTCCTCAACCATACTAGACACCCCCATCACGAACTTATTCATTTTAGCCCTAGATTTAGCTACCAAGGTTGGGGAATACATAGAGAGTTGGGTGAACTTAAGAGAATGCTCCTTCACACTTATTTCCCCTTGATGACGGTTTATAAATTCTACTAACTTTTTCTCTCTCATCTCTATGGGGGAAAAACCTATCAAGAAAAGTTTGTCTTAAACACTCCCCAATCTACCGGCCTATCCTTATGGGTGTTTCTTCCCTCCATTGATCAAACCACACTTGAGCCATATATTTTACTTTGTAAGCGGATAGTTCCGCTTTTTCTCTAGGACTCACCCCCATAGCATCTACCACCCTGAACACCTCATCTATGAAGCCTTGTGGATCTTCATCCACCTTGGTGCCATTAAAAGTAAGAGGATTCATCCTTATGAAATCCCGGATTCTAGAAGCGAGAGCACTAGCATTAGGGTTCACTTAAGGTCCAACTCCTTAGTTAGTTTGGGCCATCACATGGTTAGTGGCGACTTGATCTTGAGTTGTCATTAGTTGGGTCAAAGCTCTAAAAGCAGCCCTTATCTCAACATTAGACATATACCTTCCATATTGGGATCTGAGGATCTTGACGCACATGAGGGGTAACCGCCTCGTTCACATTATCTTGATTAGCTATATGAACTTGTTCACCTCATGGAGGAACTCCTCATTTACTACTCCTTCTTCCATTCTACATGTGGTAGTCCTTCTTGTATTCATTTCCTATAAACACAAGAGAAGAGATTAGGAAGAAACATTTCTAGAAATCAACTCTATGGAACGATATAAGAGTAATGAAGAAAGTGAAATTTCTATCGTCCTATAGCCTCTCGCTCATAGATGTGTTGTGAATCACACCGATGAACAAGGATACTTCGGCGTAAAGCAAATAGGCTGGCCGTCTTGAAGCGAAGGAGAATTCTATGACTGTTCAGTGTCGACATCTTTTCCTACCTCAAATGGTTCTGCTAACCGGGCAAGATAATCAGCTAACTCTACAAGACGTGGATTGTGAGACTTTGGACCATAAACTATTTCCCAAAACCTTATGTTGTGATACAAAGTTTGTAACGACTCGAGAGTATACCATAGAAGTTAGATCACTCTTAAATCGCCAAATGGCGTACTTGACCTCGCGGAGGCCTTGTACAAGCCTCTTAGCTATCATTCATTACATAGGTATGAAAAGTAGTGCAGAATTAAAAATTTTCATAACATAACTAAAATTAACTCCTTTATAAAATTAAGGAACAAGTCTTATCATCTCAAGACAACTTACACATGTCTCAACATCAAAGGGTCACATCCATTTACATTGAAAGAAAATATACTAAGTCTTATATAAGTCTTTAATATAAAGAAAACTAAAAGAAACATAGTTTATGTCCTCGAACATATGAGGACATACCAATCTTGAGAGAATCAACTTCCTAAGCTTTCCCTTCTAAGAAACCTTCACTTTCCTTCCACCTATACTTTGGAAATATAGAAGAGTATGGAGTTAGTAAAACCATTGTACTAAGTATTGCATTATGCAAAAACATATTAAAGAGGACATCTTAGTTGAAACATACTTTTCATGCTATTTTGGTAAAACCTCCATGAATCAACTTTACAAACCATCATATAAGTCATCATGTATCATATAAAGTAATACTTCCATGAATCTCAACATTTAATAATATTCATCAAGTAAATCCATTTGGCATATAGACCTTCCTGTCCAAAGTTATCCTAAGTCACCTTGGTAAGACATGAAAAAACCGCCCATACAACCTCTTCCATACACACCTAAGTGATCCGTAAGACTACCAAATATAAGAATACTTCATTTCAAAATCAATAATTCAACATTCATTACAAAAGATACTAGACAAACCATACATGCATTTAGGAACTTTACGTAAAGACCATCCTCCAAGACAACCCCCAAGTTACACTAGTGCAATGTGAAAGTAGTATCCTCTACTACTTCCACTTAGTGTTTCTTAGGAATCACCCTAGATTAGGCATATCACATTCATCATTTACGTAGCTTTCATCACATTATACATAAAGTCAATATACTTCATTAACATCATATAGTAACCCATTCATTCATTTTCATATAAGGACACACCAAGACTCCCTCTAAATGTCTATTTGTGCAATGGATAGATAACATCCCATTCCACCACCTACCCTAAGTAGTACACCCTTAGGAAGAATTAGTTCATAACGTTCATTTGTGGGGGCTATCTTTAACTTACATAGACCATGAGAGCTTGATATGGAATCCCGATATTAACCCCTACCGGATAGGGATCCCTACTTGCCTTAGGTAGGGTCATACTTTTAGCCTTTACATGGATCTCCAATAGCTATACCTATGCAGGCACAAAGTTAAGGGATAACAAGAGTTCTTCTAAGTAACTCATTCTCAACTAACGAAGAGCACTCATCTTAACAGGTGCATTGGATACAACATCTCTACTCACAAAGTGTGCCCGCCCCTTCTTCAAATCCTCTTGGTGCTAAGCATAACTCCCCCACAGAGTCTTAAACATTATTTACATTCATTAGTATAGGTTGAGGGATAGCTATTTAGTACCACATCCCAACTAACAATGAGTACTTATCCCTAGAGGTTAATTTTGAGTACCACATCTCAACTCACGAAGGTTATCCAACCTCCAACCTATCTTGGAAAGCTCTTTGAGAATAGTGAGGTTGCTACTAAATAGTTCATCTCAACTAACGAAGAGTGTCCACCTAAAAAAACCCCTTGTCATACTCTAGAGTTCTTAGGAATAGTAGGGTTGGTACTAGACACTTCATCTATACTGACCATTTACATTCATAACTAAAATCCCCCATTTACAATCATAACTTCATTCATTCATTCTAGGTTTCTGTGTGAGTATATGTGAGAACCACTTTCACATAACCCCTATAACGCCCCAAAATGAACTAAGGTGAACTAGAGCCTCATGGTTGTTTCTTGAGTTAATTTTAAGTTAAACGGAGTTAGTTTGGTGTCCTTAGGCAGTGTTCAAGGTTTGGTTAAGTTTGGAGTTCAATCGACCAAAAACGTCCAAGACGTTCGGATGGTATGCCTTAGAATGTACTTGTATGTCTTGGCGAGTTTGGATGAGTTTTATGTGTTCGTTTTACTTGAAACATGCGTCGGATGTTCCCTAGACCTAGACAACTTAGTTTAGGGGTTTGACGTCTGGGCACGACCTCACCTAGGACCCCAAGGACTCTAGATGAAGGGCCCCAGGACTTGGGCAAGTCTGCCCATCAGTAGCTAACGACGGCCATGGCGATGGTCCATCGTACTCAGGATGGTCCGTCGTACTCAGGACAGTCCGTCGTACTCAGGATAGTCCGTCGAGCCAGGGCGTCGTGGGTGACAGAGAGTGAAATTGGGACAGGCTCCATTTAGAAGCCAAGTGTTCCTCGACGGAACCCCGTGATGGTCCGTGGTGGACGTGACGGTCCGTCGAGGAGGTCTTGTCGACGAAGCCTGCCAGTGCATGATTTAAAGGCTGCCATCTTAGGGTGTTTTATGTAAATACACCCCAAGCCTTATAAGACTCTCTTACACCCTAAACCTAGAGAAGAGCCCCCTTTTCTCTTCAAGATCCAACTCTCTCTTTCTCTCAAGAAAACTCTCTCAACTCTCTTGGAAGCTAGAAGTCAAGGAAGGATAGGAGGACGGATTGGGAATTGTTTCTTCATCAAATTCGTGGGTTTCTTTCTCCTAAAGGTATGGTATCCATTCTTGAATACCTTTCCATTCAAGAAGCCAACTTCCAAAATGGTTTTCAAAAGGGGTTTTAAACTCAACTTCTTCTAAACTTTGATTTCTATTATGGGTCTTCTTGTAACTAAGTTCTAATGGTTTAAATGTATTTATCTTGGTTTGAATAGATGGTTTTGATGTTAAAACTCCATGAAACTCTTGTATATGCATACTTCAACTTTTGGCATGAAAATGGGTTATGTGAGCATGATTTGAGTAAGGTATGAACTTGGGTCTTCTTGTGTATGTCATGTTGGTGTAGCTACTGCCCTAAGGGCCTTAATATGGTGAAATATTGATAAATTGCTTATGGGTAATGATGGTTTGATTTGTTGATGAGTTGCTCTCATTGTATAATTCTTATTATGAATTGCTATTTGAGTGGTATGGTCCACCTTATGGGTGGCGGTGCTAATTGATGAACTTGATGTTACTTAGTATGGTTTGAGTATGTGACCTTGAAGGTCTAATATGTGAAATGAAGATATATTGGAAATGGGTCTTATGTTGTGTTTGATGTAGCTTGAAATGCATGTTTGACCTAGTTTATGTCTAAATGAAGTATATGATCATGAGAAGTATGTAGAGTGTGTAGCTTGATGAATCAAGGTTAAAGTGTGAGTAGAACTTGATGAAAATGAATTGATGCTTATATGCAAGGTGTGCACATGTACACACACACTCTTCTAAGATTTGTATTATGTCAAGTTGAGCAAAAAGGGGAAATCTTGAGGTGGACACACTTCGTGAGTTGAGATGTAGTGTCTAGTAACAACCTCTCCATTTCCTAGTGAGCTTCCTATGATAGACTTTTATGTTGAGAAATCCATGTGGAGTTATGCCTAGCACCGAGAGGATATGAAGGGGAGGTGGATTGCACTTCGTTAGTTGAGATGTTGTAATCCAAAGTACCTCTTGAGATGAGTACTCCTCGTTAGTAGAGAGTGAGTTACTTAGTAGCAATCTCCTTATCCCTTAACTATGTGCCCGCATAGGTGTAGCTATTGGAAAAGCCATGTAAACGCTAAGAAGCATGACCTTACTCTAGGCAAGTAAGGATCCCTCATCCGATAGGGGTTAATATCGGGATTCCATGTCTAGCTCTCATGGTCTTTGTCGGTTAAGCTAACTCCCACAAAAGAATTGATTTGAAAATAATTATCTTGTGTATTGTTGAAATTGTGTATGTATGTCGTGAAGTGCTCAATCCACATTAGTTACCAAGTAGGAGCATTGAGTGGGAGTAGTAGTATGGGATGCTATTCTCACATTGCACTCGGTGTGACCTATACCTACTATGGGAGAAGAGTACCTTCATGAAATTCGTGTGAATGAGTACTATGGTGTAGTGTTATGGAGGATTATTGTGGAGTACTTGAGTAAATGGAATCCATTAGGAGTACTAAGTGGGAGTGGTAGTATGGGATGCTACTCTCACATTGCACTTGGTATGACCTATATTTCCATGAGTGTTTTGCATATGTTAGCCAAGGGCGTGGATTTGATTTCTAATGAAGTAAGCCTAAGATTAGGTAGTTTTAAGGGTCGCTTTGGTGTGCTTTGAAGGGAGGTGTAATGAGAGTCCCTTCTTGTCTCACCTTAGGGAGTCTTAGAATAACCTTGGGTTAGGGCAACTTCAAAGAAAAAGGGTTCATATGACTTGGACCGTGCCTTTCACTGTAAGGTCTTCATGGTAAGAATTCAAAATGTTCACTATGATGCTCTATTCAATTTTATTGCAAGTTTAGCAAAGTTAATTGAAATGTTCCTTTTGTTTACTTTAAGTTTGGTAAGATAGCCATAAAGTATTAAATCGTTGATTCTTATATGGGTTTGCTTCTAGATTCATGAAGGTTATATTTGAATTACATAAAAAGCTATTTTTACTAAAATGTCCCTTTTTGCATGTTTTTGCATATGCCATACTTAGTACATTGTTGTACTAACCCCATACTTTTTATACCTTATGAGTATAGGTTGGAAGCCTTTGGAGGATCGAAGTTGAAGCTTGGGAATTCTATCTCTCAAGACTTGGGTATGTCCTCATATATTCGAGGACATAGTTTTTATGTTTCTTAGTTTCCTTATTAAGACATTAAAAATGTATTTATTCTATTGTAAAAGGGCCGTGTCCCTAAGATTCTAAGTTGTGTCTTTAAGTTGGCTTGTGACGATAAGATTTCCTAGTATTTATGAAAAGACTCCTTTTATTATTATTATCATGAAAAGTTTTAATTCCGCACTACTTTTCATGCTTTATGTTATGAATGCGAGTTAGAGGGCTTGTACGAGACCCCAAAGGGGTCAAGTACGCCGGTCACGATTCGAAGGTTTTCCCTAACTTCTAGGGGGTGCTTTCGGGTCGTGACAAGACTTGGTATCAGAGCATAAGATTTTGGGAAATAGTTTAAGGTCTGAAAGTCTCACAAGCCACATCTAGTAGTATCTTGGTCATTGGTGTGAGTCGCGACACATCCATGGACAAGAGGCTATAGGATGCTAGAAGTTTCACTTTCTTCTCTATTCTAGTATCGTGCCTTAGAGTTAAGTATATAAGGTGTCTATTCTCAACCTCTTCTTTTGTGTTTTTAGGACATGAATACGAGGAGATCGACCGCTAGAAGGGAGGAGGGAGGTGTACAAAATGAGAGAGTCCTTCCCCATGTTGACCAAGTTCCTATTGTTGTCTTAGGGGAGGAAAATGAGGAGGTTCCTCTTCAAGAACCTCAAGTGCCTCCGGAACCTCAAGGACCTCAAGTGCCTCTTATGCCTCAAGCTCCTTTTGTTGAGGGTGATATGACTAATGCGGAGTTGAGGGCTGCCCTAATGAACTTGACCCAACTCATGATGGCTCAAGCTCAAGTTGTCAACAATCACTTTGTGGGCCAAGCTAACCTAGGAGATAGGCCCCAACCAAATGCTAGTACTCCCGCTTCTAGGATTCGGGATTTCATGAGGATGAACCCTCCTACCTTTCATGGCACTAAGGTAGATGAAGATCCACAAGGCTTCATAGATGAGGTTTTCGAGGTGGTAGATGCTATGGGTGTGACCCCTAGGGAGAAAGCGGAATTGGCCGCTTACCAACTTAAGGATGTTGCTCAAGTGTGGTATGAGCAATGGAGGGGTGAGAGACCCTTAGAAAGAGGACCGATTGATTGGGAGGAATTCAAAGAGGCTTTCCTAGATAGATTCTTTCCTTTAGAGTGGAGGGAGAAGAAGATAGTTGAATTCATGAACCTCCATCAAGGGGGAATGAGTGTGCAAGAGTACTCTCTCAAATTCACCCAACTCTCTAAGTATGCCCCAAACATGGTAGCCAACCCTAGGGCTAGGATGAACAAGTTTGTGATGGGCGTGTCTAGCTTGGTGGAAAAAGAGTGTCGTACGGCTATGCTTCTTAATGACATGGATATCTCTAGGCTCATGGTTTATGCGCAACAAATTAAGGAGTCCAAAATTAGGGAGATAAGGCAAGAGGGTAAGAGACCTAGGTCGGATGATTCTAGTCACCAAAGGCCTAAGAAGAGGTTTTATCCCCAAGATTCTTCTATGGGAAACAAGGATAGGGCTCCAAATCAATCTTCTCAAGGTGGTGGTCATTCCTATGAAAGGGCTAGGTGCCCTACTTGTGGCAAGCAACATGGGGGTAAGTGTCTTCCCGGAACGGATGGTTGTTTTGCATGTGGTAATAGAGGCCACAAGATGAGGGACTGCCCAAACCTTAAATCAAGGGGGAGAGATGTCAATCAAGCTTCCCTAGATCCTAATGCTCCTAACAAGAACCCTTCCTATGGGATGGGGGCTAGAAAGGATAATTAATCCGGATTGATGGTTTTGGTAAGTCTCAACTCTTGGTTATTGTTGCTTTTGTGTTATGAAATGAGTATATATGGTTTTATAGTTCCTATGATCATGTCGTCTTGATGAATTGCTTAGAGAATGAATTTTTCAAAAATTTGGTAAGATGGCAGTCAACTTCACTGTAAAAAAATTTTGGCATTTTGAAGAAATTTTTTTTGTCTTGAATTTTAGTTTCAATGTGTGTAAAGGCATTGTTTATGAGCATTTTTTTAACGTTGGAGAAGGTAGTTCCTCCATAAAAGAAGATTGAGGTTGAATTTTTGACTTTGTGAAAATTGGTGAAAGTTGCCTATGTTGCTAAGTGTTGAAAGTGTAAAATGATGTTCCCTGCTAGTGGATGCTTTGTTTGTTAGTGTTTTGATCATGATCTAAGCGTATTATATGATGCTAAGTGAGTCCTTGTTGTTCATAAAATTTAAGCGTCATTCGAGGACGAATGTTATTCCAAGTGGGGGAGAATATAACGCCCCAAAATGAACTAAGGTGAACTAGAGCCTCATGGTTGTTTCTTGAGTTAATTTTAAGTTAAATGGAGTTAGTTTGGTGTCCTTAGGCAGTGTTCAAATTTTGGTTAAGTTTGGAGTTCAATCGACCAAAAACGTCCATGACATTCGAATGGTATGCCTTAGAATGTACTTGTATGTCTTGGCGAGTGTGGATGAGTTTTATGTGTTCATTTTACTTGAAACATGCGTCGGATGTTCCTTAGACCTAGACGACTTAGTTTAGGGGTTTGACGTCCGGGCACGACCCCACCTAGGACCCACAAGGGGCCCTAGATGAAGGGCCCAAGACTTGGGCAAAGTCTGCCCATCAGTGGCTCACGACGACCATGGCGACGGTCCGTTGCACTCAGGACGGTCCATCGATCCAGGGCGTCGCGAGTGACAGAGAGTGGAAACTTGGACAGGATCCAGTTGGAGCCAAGTGTTCCTCGACGGGACCCCATGACGGTCCGTGGTGAACGTGACAGTCCGTCGAGGAGGTCTCGTCGACGAGGCCTGCCAGTGCCCGACTTAAGGCTGCCAACTTGGGGTGTTTTATGTAAATACACCCCAAGTCTTATAAGACCCTAGGTGTATAATTTTGGTATTTTTAGGTTATATTAAATTAGTTTTAAACCCTAGACCTAGACAAGATCCCCTCACTTCTAAATTCATCTCTCTCTCTAAAGAAACTCTCTCCAAGACTCCATTGAAGGCTAGAGGTTAAGGAAGGAAAGGAGGTCTGCTTTGGACGTATTTCTTCATCAAAATTCGCGGGTTTCTTTCTCCTATAGGTATGGTATCCATTCTTGAATACCTTTCCATTCAAGAAGCCAACTTCCAAAATGGTTTTCAAAAAGGGGTTTTAAACTCAACTTCTTCTAAATTTTGATTTCTATTATGGGTCTTCTTGTAACTAAGTTCTAATGGTTTAAATGTATTTATCTTGGTTTGAATAGATGGTTTTGATGTTAAAACTCCATGAAACTTTTGTTTATGCATACTTCAAATTTTGACTTGAAAAATGGGTTATGTGAGCATGATTTAAGTAGGGTATGAACTTGGGTCTTCTTGTATTTGTCATGTTGGTGTAGCTACTGCCCTAAGGGCCTTAATATGGTGAAATATTGATAAATTGATTATGGGTAATGATGGTTTGATTTGTTGATGAGTTGCTCTCATTGTATAATTCTTATTATGAATTGCTATTTGAGTGGTATGGTTCACCTTATGGGTGGCGGTGCTAATTGATGAACTTGATGTTACTTAGTATGGTTTGACTATGTGATCTTGAAGGTCTAATATGTGAAATGAAGATATATATTTGAAATGGGTCTTGTGTTGTGTTTGATGTAGTTTGAATTGCATGTTTGACCTAGTTTATGTCTAAATGAAGTATATGATTATGAGAAGTATGTAGAGTGTGTAGCTTGATGAATCAAGGTTAAAGTATGAGTACAACTTGATGATAATGAAATGATGCTTATATGCAAGGTGTGCACATGTACACACACACTCCTTTAAGATTTGTATTATGTCAAGTTGAGCAAAAAGGAGAATCTTGAGGTGGACACACTTCGTGAGTTGAGATGTAGTGTCTAGTAACAACCTCTCCATTTCCTAGTGAGCTTTCTAAGATAGACTATTATGTTGAGAAATCCGTGTGGAGTTATGCCTAGCACCGAGAGGATATGAAGGGGAGGTGGATTGCACTTCGTTAGTTGAGATGTTGTAATCCAAAGTACCTCTTGAGATGAGTTCTCCTCGTTAGTAGAGAGTGAGTTACTTAGTAACAATCTCCTTATCCCTTAACTATGTGCCCGCATAGGTTTAGCTATTGTAAAAGCCATGTAAACGCTAAGAAGCATGACCTTCCACTAGGCAAGTAAGGATCCCTCATCCGATAGGGGTTAATATCGGGATTCCATGTCTAGCTCTCATGGTCTTTGTCGGTTAATCTAACTCCCACAAAAGAATTGATTTGAAACTAATTATCTTGTGTATTGTTGAAATTGTGTATGTATGTCGTGAAGTGCTCAATCCACATTAGTTACCAAGTAGGGGCATTGAGTGGGAGTAGTATTATGGTATGCTATTCTCACATTGCACTTGGTGTGACCTATACCTACTATGGGAGACGAGTACCTTCATGAAATCCCAATGAATGAGTACTATGGTGTAGTGTTATGGAGGATTATTGTGGAGTACTTAAGTAAATGGAATCCATTAGGAGTACTAAGTGGGAGTGGTAGTATGGGATGCTACTTTCACATTGCACTTGGTATGACCTATATTTCTATGAGTGTTTTGCATATGTTAGCCAAGGGCGTGGATTTGATTTCTAACGAAGTAAGCCTATGATTAGGTAGTTTTAAGGGTCACTTTGGTGTGCTTTGAAGGGAGGTGTAATGAGAGTCCCTTCTTGGCTCACCTTAGGGAGTCTTAGGATAACCTTGGGTTAGGGCAACTTCAAAGGAAAAGGGTTCATATGACTTGGACCGTGCCATTCACTGTAAGGTCTTCATTGTAAGAATTCAAAATGTTCACTATGATGCTTTATTCAATTTTATTGCAAGTTTAGCAAAGTTAATTTAAATGTTCCTTTTGTTTACTTTAAGTTTGGTAAGATAGCCATAAAGTGTTAATTGTTGATTCTTATGTGGGTTTGCTTCTAGATTCATGAAGGTTATATTTAAATTGCATAAAAAGCTATCTTTACTAAAATGTCCCTTTTTGCATGTTTTTGCATATGCCATACTTAGTACATTGTTGTACTAACCCCATACTTTTTATACCTTATGAGTATAGGTTGGAAGCCCTTTTGGGAGGATCGGAGTCGAAGCTTGGGAACTTTATCTCTCAAGAATTTGGTATGTCCTCATATATTCGAGGACATAGTTTTATGTTTCTTAGTTTCTTTATTAATACTTAAAAATGTATTTACTTTTATCGTAAAGGGCCGTGTCCCTAAGATTCCAAGTTGTGTCTTTAAGTTGGCTTGTGACGATAAGATTTCTTAGTATTTATGAAAAGACCCCTTTTATTATTATTATCGTGAAAAGTTTTAAATTCCGCACTACTTTTCATGCTTTATGTTATGAATGCTAGTTAGAGGGCTTGTACGAGACCGCAAAGGGGTCAAGTACGCCCGGTCATGATTCAAAGGTTTTCCCTAACTTCTAGGGGGTGCTTTCGGGTCGTGATAATGCCCATGTTGTATTGTTGATCTATATGGTTTATGAGATGAGACGGATTTTATGACTGTAATTCTATCTTATATATGTGTATGAAATAAAATTAGAACACTAAGTAATCTTCCTATACGAACGGGTCTATGAATACTCGATATTATATTATTATGTGTGTGTAGAGGTCTATGTAAACCTCCGATTAATATAGTTAAAAAGTTTTAATTTTTCTTCTTATTTTAGCCAATGAATGTTATGATGAATTCTAAGAGGCTAGTCTTAGTCCTCAAAGAGGACGACAACGTCGGTTACATCTAGGGGGTGCTCTCCGGATGTGACAAACTTGGTATCAGATCATGAGGTTAAATATCCTTGCTAACTACGTCTCTCTCAACCACGTCTAGGTAGATTCGTACTCATAATTGTGAAGCGCGCCACACTTTTAAATAGGAATATAAATGATGTATAGGAATCTCTCTCTTTCTTGGAAATTCAATATCGTGCCTCTAGATTAACTATTTTGTGCTTTCGTCTTAACCTTGTATATTTGGTTAAAGGCAATGAATACTTGGAGGAATGCGGCTAGGAGGCTTGAGGAGGAGGTTGCTCCTCCCCGTGTTGAAGAAGACCATCCACTTGAAGAGGGGGTCAATGTTGAGCAAGTTTCGGCCAACCCTCCACCCTTGACGGATGGAGATATAAGGGCTGCCCTTCTCCAATTAGCTCAAGCCGCCAATCTCCAAGCTCAAGCTATGATGGCCCAAGCCAATCGGGATGTTGTTCACCTAGACCCTCAACAAGTCTCTACTATGGATTCTCGACTAAGGGACTTCACTCGGATGAATCCGCCTACCTTCTATGGTTCTAGGGTTGATGAGGACCCCCAAGAGTTAATCGATGAGGTGTACAAGGTTCTCTTTGCTTTGGGGTTGAGTTCAAGTTAGAAGGCTGAGTTATCCACATATCAACTCAAGTATGTGGCTCTAACTTGGTATCTTCGTGGTGGACCGGTTACATGGGAGATATTCAAAAAGGCATTTCTTGATGATTTTGTCCCTAGAGAGATGAGGGAGGCCAAAGTGGTGGAATTCATCAACCTTCGTCAAGGAAGTATGAGTGTTCTTGAGTATTCTATGAAGTTTAATAAGTTGTCAAAATATGCTCCTTCCTTGGTTTCGGATCTGAGAGATGAGATGAGCCGCTTCGTAATGGGTGTATCAAATGATCTACAAGAAGAATGTCATTCGGCCATGCTTCATGATAATATGAATATATCTCGGCTTATGGTGCATGCTAGGCAAGTTGAGGAGGCACGGGTTAGGGAAATACAAGAGATGCTAAGAAGACAAGGTCCTTTGAAAAGGATTCTTCCAAAAGTAGGCTTGAGATTCAATACAAGCCCAAGTTCAAGAAGAGGTTCTCAAATCAAGTTCCATATAAGTTTCCAAAGGCTAGAGAAGATAGGGTGTCTAACCCTAAGTTTAAAAAGGGAGGAAGTGCAAGTTCACAAACTAGAAAGCCGACTTGTGCAAAGTGTGTTAAGAAACATTATGGTGATTGCCTTAAGGGGACGAACAATTGTTTCGGTTGTGGTATGAGTGGGCACAAAGTCAAAGATTGTCCAAACATGAAAGGGCAAGAGAAGAGTGGTCAAGCAAGTGGTTCTAGTGATGCTCCAAAGAAGAACCGCTTCTATGCTTTTTGTACTAGGGGTGACCAAGAGACCTCTCCGGATGTGGTAACCGGTATGTTACAAGTTTTGCTATTTATGTTTATGCTTTAGTTGATCCGGGTGCTACTTTGTCTTTTGTTACACCTCTAGTGGCTAAAAAGTTTGATACTTTACCCGATATTTTGCATGAGCCTTTCTTAGTGTCTACACTGCTGGGTGAGTGGGTTGTTGCTAATAGGGTATATAGAAATTGTCCTATCATGTTGCCCAATAGAGTTTCTAATGCTGATCTAGTTGAACTAGATATGCTTGATTTTGATATTATTTTAGGTATGGATTGGTTGCATTCTTGTTTTTCCACTATTGATTGTAGGACAAGGGTAGTGAGGTTCAATTTCCCAAATGAACCCGTTGTTGAGTGGAAGGGAAGAAGTTCTATCCCTAGAGGTCGTATCATTTCTTGTTCAAAAGGCTTGTAAAATGATCTCTAAGGGTTGCCTATATCATATAGTGAGGGTCCAAGATCTTGACTCCGAAATTCCTCCCATTGAGTCGGTGCCCGTAGTGATTGAATTTCTGAACGTTTTCCCTAATGACCTTCCTAGTATTTATCCCGAACGGGAAACTAATTTTGGTATCGATTTGGTACTGGAAACAAACCCTATTTCGATTCCTCCTTATAGAATGGCTCCGGTCAAATGAAAGGAGTTGAAGGCACAACTTAAAGATTTGCTAGACAAGGGATTTATAAGGCCTAGCATTTCTCCATGGGGTGCTCCGGTCTTGTTGGTGAAGAATAAAGATGGGTCCTTGAGAATGTGTATTGATTATCGCCAACTCAACAAAGTCACAATCTAGAAAAAGTATCCTCTCCCTCGGATTGATGATTTATTTTATCAAATACAAGGGGCAAGCTACTTCTCCAAAATTGACTTGAGGTCGGGGTATCACCAACTAAGGGTGAGAGGTGAGGATGTTCCAAAGACGGCCTTTCGGACTCGTCATGGCCACTATGAGTTTCCTGTTATGCCTTTGGTCTCACTAATGCTCCGGCGGCGTTCATGGACCTAATGAATAGAATATTTCAAAGTTACCTAGATTCATTTGTCATTGTGTTCATTGACGATATCTTGGTATATTCAAAAAATGAAGGAGATCACATGGGTCATTTGAGGGTGGTATTGGAAACCCTTAAAGAGCATCAATTATCTGCCAAGTATAGCAAATACGAGTTTTTGTTGAGGTCGGTAGCATTTCTTGGTCACATATCTCTAGTGAAGGTATTGAGGTTGATTCAAGGAAAACGGAAGAGGCGCGGAATTGGCCGAGACCATTGACTACAACTAACATATGGAGTTTCTTGGGTCTTGGGGATTATTATCGGAGATTTGTGGATAATTTTGTGTCCATTGCATCTCCTTTGACTACTTTGACCCAAAAATGTAAGATGTTTGAGTGGTCTGAAGCATGTGAAAAGAGCTTCCAATTATTGAAAGATAGGCTTACTTCGGCTCCGGTGTTGACACTATCGGAAGGTACAAAGGGCTTTCTGGTTTATTGTGATGCATCCCGTGTTGGTTTGGGGTGTGTGCGTATGCAACATGGGAAGGTTATTGCCTATGCTTCTAGGAAACTTAAGGTGCATGAGAGGAACTATCCCACTCATGACCTTGAGTTAGCGGCCGTGGTTTTTTCTTATATTTGGAGCCACTATTTGTATGGTGTCCATGTTGATGTGTTCACCGATCGTAAAAGTATCCAATACATGTTTACCCAAAAGGAGTTGAATCTCCGGCAAAGAAGATGGCTAGAGTTATTGAAGGACTATGATATGAGTGTCCTTTATCATCCGGGCAAGGCGAATGTTGTAGCGGATGCTCTTAGCTATTTGTCTATGGGTAGTGTTTCTCATGCTGATGAAGCCAAAAGGGACCTTGTGAAAGGGGTTCATCGATTGGCTAGATTGGGAGTTAGATTGGAGGGTTCTTCAAATGGTGGTGTGATGGTCCATCATAACTCCAAATCATCTTTCGTTGTTGAGGTGAAGTCTAAACAAGTCTTTGATAAACCATTAATGTAGTTGAAAGAATCGGTTCTTAGCAAGTCTAATGAGTCCTTCTCCTTAGGGGGGGATGGTCTTTTAAGATATCAAGGGCGGTTGTGTGTTCCAAATGTCGATGATTTGCAAAACCGTATCCTTGAGGAAGCTCATGGGTCCCATTATTCCATTCATCCGGGGTCAACAAAGATGTATCATGACCTTAGGGAGGTGTATTGGTGGGAAGGTTTGAAGAGGGACATAGCGGAGTTTGTTGCTAAGTGTCCAAATTGCCAACAAGTAATAGCCGAGCATCTAAAACCGGGTGGCTTACTACAAGAAATCCAAATTCCTACTTGTAAGTGGGAAAACATCAATATGGATTTTGTGGTAGGTTTGCCTAAGACCCAAAAAGGGTATGATTCCATTTGGGTGGTGGTTGATAGGTTTACCAAGTCCACTCATTTCATTCCCATCAAGGCTACTTATTCAGCGGAGGATTATTCTAGGATCTTCATAGATGTGATTGTGTGTTGCCATGGTATTCCGTTATCCATCATATCAGATAGAGGTGCACAATTCACATCTAGGTTTTGGAGGTCATTTCAAGAAGAGTTGGGCAATAAGGTGAAGTTGAGTACCGCTTTTCATCCTCAAACGGATGGTCAAGCGGAGCGTACTATTCAAACTCTTGAGGATATGCTTAGAGCTTGTGTCATCGATTTCAAAGGAAGTTGGGATAAGCACTTGCCTTTGGTAGAGTTTGCTTACAATAATAATTTTCATTCATCCATTTCCATGGCTCCCTATGAAGCCTTTTATGGTAGGAGGTGTAGGTCTCCTATTGGGTTGTTTGAAGTCGGTGAGTCCTCAATTCTTGGTTCCGATTTGATCTATAAGACATTGGAGAAAGTTCATGTAATAAGGAACCGGTTGCAAACGGCCTATAGTCGGTAAAAGTCCTATGCCGACAATAGGAGAACGGATCTTGAGTTTGAGGAAGGTGACAAAGTGTATTTGAAAATTTCACCTATGAAGGGAGTGGTTAGATTTTTCAAGAAGGGGACGTTGAGTCCTCGTTATGTGGGTCCTTATGAGATCTTGCAAAGGGTATGTAAGGTTACCTATCAATTGAAACTCCCTAATGATTTAGCTTCGGTTCATCCGGTTTTCAATGTTTCTATGTTGAAAAAGTGTGTCGGTGATCCCGAGTCCATTCTTCCTATTGAGGGACTTGGGGTCAAGGATAACCTCACTTATGAGGAGGTTCCGGTACAAATCCTTGATAGGCAAGTGAAGAGATTGAGGAACAAAGAGGTGGTTTCCATAAAGGTATTATGGAAAAACCACCTACTTGAGGGTGCAACATGGGAGTCTGAGGCCGACATGAAAACCCGTTCCTCATCTTTTCGATGATTAAGGTTAGTCATTAGAATTTGTGGTTTCTTAATTTTTAGGTGAAGTTTTGAAAAACTTTAATTTTTGAAAACTTCACAGTGATACATACAGTGAAGTTATTGAAATTTTGCCTTGGGAAACTTGGAATTTTGTTTTTGCTTGTTTTGAGTTAGGTTGTGCATTTTGGTATAGTGGGTCTTTATGGAAATTATATGTAGCATATTGATAAGATGAACTTTGTGCTAATTGACTCATGTAATGAATGTTGAGCTCATGTGGGTTGTGAGAAGGAAATACCTCTTGATGGAATGTTTGAACCTATGTGTGGTAATTACAGTTTTGAAATTGCCTTATTGAAATTATTTGATTCATGTTGATTTTATATTGTTGATTTGTTCAGCTGCTAGTCTTGAGTGTATTCCTTCCTTTAAAAGAGTGTTAGTGTCATTCGGGGACGAATGTTCCTAAGGGGGGATAATGTAACATTTCATAATTCAAGACATGTTGTAAAGCCTAAGCTAGATGTCATGAAGTCTAAGTACTGTTTCTAAGTCCATTTTGATGAATATAGGTCATTTGTGAAGTTAGGAAACTAAAACGTGCAAGAACGTCCATGACGTCCAAAAGTTGGTCCAAAGAGGTGCTAGTGTGTCCTAGCTTGTTTGACTAGTTTTAAGAGTCAGAATTATACAAAACTTGGTGAAGATATGTGTAACATGTGTTAAAAGTGTTTTGTATTCGAAATGCCCGGGTACGACTCCCCAAGGACCAACCAAGGGCCTTTGAGGACGACCCTTGAAGTTTGGGGACAACACTGCCTGGCAGTATGCAGTCGACGACCAAGAGGACGGTCCTTGTGTGGATCGACGGGGCGTCGATGTCACTGTTGTCCCATACTTAGAAAAATGGAGCAAGCCTCTGCCTGCATAAGTATCTGACCGAGTTTATGCTTGTGCAGCACGGAGGCAGGTCTGCCCGTCGGTGGACCAACGATCCGTCGATCGTGGTCTCGTCGATCGGGTCTGCAATTTCCTGCACGTTTAAAATTACGTTCATTTAATTAGTTGGATGTTTAGGTGGTTAATTAAGGGATTAATGGGGGTCTAATCAAGTTAGTTAGTCACCCTATAAAGCCCTTAACCTCATTTAATCTAAACACAACTCTAAAACAAATCTCTCCACCTTCTCTCTACTTTCTCTCTCTATTGGAAGACTCCATTGAAGCTAAGTCTAGGAGGTGATTGGGGGCTGGAAAAGGATGGATTTATCTTCAATTTCTCATCAAGACAATAAGGTATGGGATCTGTTCACCTTTGAGACCTCTTTCCTCAAAGGTTTCATCCAAATTGATTTCAAAAGTTAGTGATTTCTAATGGGTTTCATCCAATTCCGAAATTGATGTTGTGGATTGAGTTGTTGATGTTTCTTTTAGGTTAATATGAGTTGATTAACATTTATTCTAACTTAATTGGAGTAATTTTTCTTGGTCTTGCCCAAATTGAAGAATATGTTCCCAAGTCCTTAACCCTAGGTTGTGTTCTTGGTTTAGATTGTAATTGTTCATTCAATTGACTTGTTTATGGGTTGAATTAATTTTATATGATTTGATATGCTGCCTATGAATGAATTAGGATGATGGTTAGTCTTTCATGCTAGTTCTTGATAGATGATCTAGGGTAGGGTGAATTGACTAAATCCTAAGTTTGATCTACTATTGAATTGTGAAGTAATGACTCTTCTATACTTGTGATTTCATTGGTTATTGAATTATGGTAATTTGATGACCTAATTGGGTTGAAGTAAGGTTTTATGGTAAGACCTTGATGATGGTGAAATTGTGAAGAAGACATGGTAAGTCTTGTGACCTTATACTTTGTTTCAATTGTTGGTAATTGTGGTTAAGTCATGATGATTGTATTGAAGCATGTTTGTATAGGATTTATAGGTTGGTATAATGTTGAATTGAAATGTCTTGGTATGGTTGTGAGGTTGATTAAGAGGTAAAGTAATAAGGGTGATGATGATTGCCAAATGTGCTTTATTGTCCAAAGATTATAAAGTGTTAACCTTACTTATGAGAGTTGTGATGAAAGGCTTTTACTCATGAAATTCCTATTGAGATAGTATGATGATGATTATACAAGGGCTAGAACCTATGACCTAAACTAAGTTATGATTTATGAATAAATATTAAGGACATTTCAACAAGGGACTCTAGCTTAGCACCGAGTAAACTAGAAAGAGGAGTGTCCTTTCTCACATAAGAAAGGTAGGATCACTAATGTACTCTTGAGATTGGAGACTATAATTCCCATAGCATAAACAGGGTCCCAATTATGTCTCCTAGTTCTTGAACGATGTTTCACCCATAGGAATACTAGCTAGTGGATCCACGTAGTTGCTATGTTCATATTTTGTGTACTACTTTGGCAAGTAGTCCGCATTCTTCGGTGTAGGGTTTCGCGACACCGGATTCCACATTATCTCATGTGGTCTATGTTGGTTAAGGCAAGTGTCCCCTAAATTAAAATGAAGTAATGATGTATAGGCTAACTAAGGTGACTTGAAAGGCTAGACTTAACTTAGGTAGGGGTATGTGACTCTACCTAGGTCTTGCACTAGTTTGCCTTGATAGGAGTTTTAGGAGGTCAATATTATGAATGAAAATGATAATAAAGGTAAATGACTTTATATGATGATTATGATGCTTATGAATATATAATTGGTTCTTGTTGACTAAAGTGTGAACTTATGTATGTTAAAGGTTATATTAGGTGAAGCGAGTTACTATTTGTGATTCTTGTTTGGTTACTTGATTAAGTAGGGTTATGGGGCTTTACTTGATCATTGCACTTGTGGATTTATAAGGGTTATGTTTGGTTGTCTTGCTTTACTAGTTCACATGATTAATTCTATCTTATATTTGTAATATGATTTCTTGTTGTTAGGGCTATGTGTGATTATGGGTTTAAATATGTGATATGCATATTGTTGCCTTAACTTGATTAAGCATGTCTATCTGGTTAGTCTAGTTGTTGATTGTGCATAAAGATATGAAATGACATGATTTAACTAAATGTCCCTTTTTAGCATGTTTGATGGTTGTATGTGCATATGGTCTCATACTTAGTACATGTGGCGTACTAACCCCATTTTGTCCCTTTTTCCCAAACACTTTAGGTTCCGGTCGTTGAGGTTCAGTTCGAGGCGATTGAGAAGAAGGCTTGGATACTCATATCATCCAAGTGGTAGGTCCTTATTTCCCCGAGGCTAATGCCGATATTCTACCTACGGATTGTTTATCTATTATGACGATTATGTTGATTCTATCTTTCATTTGAAGACAAAGTTGTCTAAAGCCTATATGTTGCTTACTTTTATTGTTGTAGGGCTATGCCCATGTTGTATTGTTGATCTACATGGTTTATGAGATGAGTCGGATTTTATGACTCTAATTCTATCTTATATATGTGTATGATATAAAAGTAGAAGACTAAGTAATCTTCCTTTACGAACGGGTCTATGTATACTCGATATTATAGTATTATGTGTATGTAGAGGTCTATGAAAACCTCCGATTAGATATAGTTAAAAAGTTTTAATTTTTCCGCATATTTTAGCCAATGAATGTTATGATGAATGCTAAGAGTCTAGTCTTAGTCCTCAAAGAGGACAACGACGCCGGTTACATCTAGGGGGTGCTCCCCGGATGTGACACAATACATACATTCATAGAGAAAATTCTTATAGTAAGAAATATACTTCACATTTGACCCTACATAATTTTATAGACCACATAGAAGAACTCATTACAAGACCACATACAATTAAAGACATACCAATATCATCATATGAAGCATTTGTCTATTAATCGCACATTTAGACTTCACATCACGTAAACATCACAAGACCCTACTCATAATCCCATTCTAAGCCTACTAGTGCAAAGTACATGGAAAGTCCCATAACCTCACACATACTTAGTAAACTCATCAAGAGACTACAAGCGTATCATTTACTTCATACATTAACAAGACAAGTAAAGACATTTCATACATGCCAAGTAGGACCTTCATCATATAGTCAATAAGACCCAGATTATGCATATAACGTAAGACTACATAATATAGACTCATTAACACTCATACCATGCATATAATCATGAAAAGTAGAGAACACTACAATGTCATGGATAAGGACACATAGTCATATACATTAGAACACCTTCCTATAAATCCCTTCAAGAGCAACTTGTGCAATACATAGGTAAATTCCATACCCTCACCTTCACTAAGAAACTTCCCTTAGGTTATCCTACAGAGGGTTCTTACTTTACTTCCGTTGTCCATTTTACTTTAGGAAAACTATAGACTTAACCGACACTATGACCATCGATGTTAACCATGGAATTTGGTGTTGTAGAACCTTACACAAAGGGAAGGTACTCTACCTTCCCAAAGTAGAACATTAAATTCATTCTAGCATATTAGGTGATATCACTTGCTAGATCTTATGGTACAAGCATAGTATATGGAACTTTGAGGTACATATGGAAATATCACTCTATGCCCTTTGGGCTATGTGGCTATCAACCTCGTGAGGACTATGCTGAACCTACCTTCCATCCTTGGGAAGGGACACCCCTCATTTTCAAGTTCACTCGGTGGTAAGCTAAGTTCCCTTTATTGAAAGCCTTTATTAACATGACTTTATAAAATATAGGCTTTAGAAAATTGACTCCCCATATGCTTAGCACATAATTCATAGATGAGAGTATCCTTTCATCAACCTAACTTACATAAGAAAACCTTTCACATGAACATAGCATATTTAAGCACCATCTAGTTTAGGATACCCTTGAGAACACCTTTCAAGAGCCCCTATATTGACTAGATCATCATACATGCATAATGGACATGTTTTTATGTGTGTGTTTACATATATATGAGCAAACCTTTCATATAAACACCCTTACACCAAACATGTTCATACTTCATTTCATTCATGCATAAGTGCATAGGTGTAACTATATGAGCAATCCTTTCATATTAACACATTTAGACACTATGCATATTCATATTTCATGATACCATATACTTTACATCATAGCATACAAATAATAATCATAACATGCTCATGCATTCATATTCATATATATAGATAATAAATCTAGGAACTATCTTATGAAGGCACACATGTGCAGTTTATAGAATAGATTCCATACCCTTGTACATACTAGTACACCTATCATGTCATGCTAGTTTAAGAGTTACAATACGTACTTCATGGACATACACTAAACATGCATAGTAGCAGACACAAGTGCATATGAGAATACCCTTTGATTAGACACCATTAACCTACACTACTTGTAAGCATGCATGAGGAGTGAGTGTGTGTACATTGGTCAACATGATCACATAATGGCTATTAATATCACAGTGAGGAAGCCAGCATCTTAAGACAACAAATCACATCAATGCATAGACCACACACCACAATTTAGCATAGGAGACAAGATAACTTCATATTGCATCCAAGACTCCTAACATTAGCTAATCACACATTCATATAGTGGTACATAGATAGAGGTCATTCATCAATATTACTTCATCAATGGAATCACATATACCTAATCCTAACAATATCATTTGATTGCGGTATACATCATCTATACCTAGATCATGATAGAAGAATAGAAGACTAGGCATGCTACTCCACATAATAATAATCACAACCACACTCATAGTGTAACACTCCAAAAATTCAAGACCTAATATAGAGCCTAACATGAGTGTCTAAAGGTTCAAATACTATTTTAAGACCTAAAATAATGTATATAATTCATCCACAAATTTTTAGAGCCAAGACGTTAAAGAACGTCCATGACGTCCGAAAACTAGCTTAATTGATCTAGTTGACGTCGCTAGGTTTGGGGATGGTTTCGGATGGTCAAATGAAGTTTAAAACATGTAAAAAGACTTTAGTTATGTAGAATTTAGTATAGAGGGTCTAACGTCCAATAACGACGCCCCAAGGACCACCAGAAGGGTCAAGGAGAAGGACCACAACATGGGTGAGAATGCTGCCAAAGCAGCCTGCGAAGAGTCAAGAATCAGTGGAATGATGCGCGACGTGCTCCCCATACGGACCTCACTGTTTCATATTTAATTTTTGGAAAAAAAGTGTGTGATGTCCCCGCGACGCGGAGCCACTTACCAGATTCGGTGAAATCGTATTTTTGACATTTAGACTTCACTAAGAGGCCATTTTAAGTGACGGGTGTTTTGAATAATTTAGGGTCTGACTATACATTGACTTAGGGTCAGTTTTAAGACATTTTAATTCACTCAAAACATAAATCCCAAAAGAAACCCAAAAAACTCTCACCTCTCTCTACTTTCGCTCTCCCCAATTCCTCCAGTGAAGAAGGAAGAAAGCTTAAACAAGAAGGTCAATTTCTATATGATTTGACTTCAATTTCATGGATTAATCTTCATTAAGGTATGGGTTCTTCACTCTTGATATTTCATTCACCAAGAGGTCCTTTCAAAGTTGATTTTAAAATTATCCAATTCCATCGGGTTTTCCAATTCTAATGGGTTTTCTTCTAAACTTCAAGTTGATGATAAATTGTGATTTCCTATGACTAATTGAGTATAGATTATTGATTTATTGATGTTAATTGATGCAATTTCATGTTTATCATATTCCTTTTCCCAAATTCCCAAATCTTGGATCTGGGTTATAAATTGATACAAATTGAATTATGAATTGACTACTAGACCTGTTTTATCTATTCTAATACATATATTGATTGACTAGGGTAATGTGTTGTTGGGATTGGATCTAATCCTTGATTAATTCATGATGAAGCCTAATTCCCCTAACCCTAGGTTATGAATTGATATTAAGTGGGATAGTGATGATACAATTGACCTAGTTCTTGTATTAATTACTATTGATTGATGTTACTGCATGAAATTGGTTGTTTGATGGTAAGACCATGATGATCGCTTTTGAAGGAGATTTGGTAAGTCGTCATGATCCTAAACTTTATTTCAAGTATGATGGCTTGTGATTGGTGATGTAGTTCAATTGAAGTATACCATTTGAATAGCCTACATAGGCGTTGGTATGATGTTGAATTGAAATGTCTTGACTATGTTATTGTGAGATTATGCTTAAGACGAAATGATATAAGGTTGGTTATGAAGTACCTATGTGCCTTATTATGAAATGATGATGATGATGATGATATGCTAATCTCACATGTGAGGGTTGCCCTGAAAGGATATTCTCATGAATTACCTATTTAGCTAAATAACTATTATTATACAACGGATAGACCCTCTGACCTAAACTAAGACATTACTAATAAAGAAATACATTTCAAAAAGGGACTCTAGCTTAGAACCGAGTGAACTTGTAGATGAGGGGTGGTGCCTTCTCGAGGAGGGAAGTAGGTTTCACCATAGTCCTCACGGGGTGGATAGCCTCATAGTCCAAAAAGGGCATAGAGTGATGTTTCCATGACAGCCCCCAAGCTCAATAAACTATGTAGCCACTATAGCAATACTAGCTAGTTGATCCACCTAGATGCTATGTTCATGTTTTGTACTACTTTGTCCGGTAGTCCACCTTCTATCGGTGTAAGGTTTTTCAACACCGGATTCCACACTTAGATCTTGTGGTCTATGTCATTTAAGGCAAGTTTTCCCGAAAGTAAAATGAAGTAATGGACTATACACTAACTAGGGTGACTTGAGAGGTTTGACTTAGCCTAGGTAGGGGTATGGGACTCTACCTACGTCTTGCACTAGTTTGCCTTGAGAGAATTCTTAGAAGGTTGTTCTTATGTTTGTATATGCTATGAAGATGTTGACTTTACATGTTGACAAACCTATATTATGTTAGTTTTATTTATAAACATGCTATTGGTCTATATTGCTAAATATGATGATGGTTATTATTGATGCTATGTTATGTTGAGTTAGGCATTATTTTTTGTCCTTTGTTTGGTTTACTTGATTGAGTAAGGTTATGGGGCTTTGCTTGGTCCTTGCACTTGTAGGCTAAATAGTGGGTTATGAGTAAGGGTCTTTCTTATATTATGATGTTATGAACTCTTGTATATGTTGACTTGACTAATACTTGTTGATGTTGGTCTTGTGTCGTACATGGGTTTGAATTATGGATTATGTGATTATTGGCTTATATGGGTTCTTGATTGTGCATAAGGCTTTTCAAAAGTACTTTTGCATGGTTTTTATCATATGTCCACTTTAGCATGATTTCACTTGTTTTATGTGATTATACCCATAATTAGTACAAGTGTGTACTAACCCATGTTTGATGTTTACTACAAATGTAGGATCCGACAGTTGATATTAGAGAAGGCTTTGAAAACTACATGGATTCTTATCTTCTAAGTTCGGTAGGTCCTCACTTTCTGAGGACGATGCCATTATCTACCTATTGGATGTTGTTTAGTTTTAAAGACACTTTGTTCATTCTCTTTCATTCTGGTACTATATTTGTAAAGCCTATATGTGGCTATAATCATTGATGTAAGGTCTATGCCCAAATTGTGATACTCTTATCTAGATTGTTAACTATGAGACAATATTATAGACTTCTTATGAGACTATCTTATACTATGGGTGTGCAATAAAAGTAGAAGACTATGTATTCTTGTTATACGAAGGGTCTATGTATACTCGATATGAATATATATTGTGTGTATGTAGAGGTGTATGTAAACCTCAATGTAGAAGTGATCAAAAAGTTTTAAATTTTCCGCATTTTTAGCCTATGAATATAATGATGTATGCTAAGAGGGTAGTCTTAATCCTCAAAGAGGATGCCGATGACGGTTACGCCTATGGGGTGCTCTCCTGAAGTGACAATCTTGGTATCATAGCATGAGGTTGAATACCTTTAGGATTGATGTCTCATTAAACCACGTCTACGTAGATCGTTATTCATAATTGTGAAGCGCGCCACACTTATGAATAAGAGACTATGTGATGCTTAAAAAATGTCTCATCTTCTTGTAATCCTATGTCGTGTCTTTAGAGTCTACTTTATGTGTGTTATCACCTAAACCTTGTTTGGTGGTTATAGGTATGAATACTCAAAGAGGAGCCGCAAGAATGACCGAGGAAGGCATTGCTAATGCGGGAGTACAAGACAACCAAGTGCCTCCACTAAAAGAAGTTGTTATGGGGGATCAATTTCCGGTTGCTCCTCCTCCCATGGCAGATGGGGATATAAGGGAAGATTTACTCCAAATGGATCAAGCAGTTACAACCCAAGCACAAGCCGTCACTACTCAAGCACAAGCTATGACGGCCCAAGCTAATAGGGAGGTGGTACCCCGAGGAAACAAACAAGTTAGCACCATGTCCTCTCGTTTGAGGGATTTCACTAGGATGAATCCTCCATCTTTCTATGGGTCCAAAGTTGAGGAAGACCCACAAGAGTTCATTGATGAAATCTACAAGATTCTCTACGCCATTGGGTTGACTACTAGTGATAAGGCCGAGTTATCCACTTACCAACTCAACGATGTGGCCCAAACTTGATGCGTCCAATGGAGAGACAATAGGCCTCTAAGGGATGGTCCGGTGACATGGGAGATTTTCAAGAAGGCCTTTTTGACCGATTCTTTCCTAGAGAGAATAGGGAAGCCAAAGTATAAGAATTAATCAACCTTCGTCAAGGAGGTATGAGTGTACGTGACTACTCCTTCAAATACACTAAAATATTAAGATATGCTCCTTCATTGGTTTCCGACCCTAGAGATCAAATGAGCCGCTTTGTGATAGGAGTGTTTGATGAATTGAAAGAAGAATGTCGTTCGGCTATTCTACATGATAATATGAACATTTCTCGTCTCATGGTGCATGCTAAACAAGTGGAAGTGACTAGGGTGAAGAGGAAGAGTAGGGAAGCAAATAGGACCAATTCTTTTGATGGTGGTTCAAAGGGTAGGTTTGATATCCAAGACAAGAATAGGTTCAAAAAGAGGTTCTCCAATCATGTTCGTTCAAAGTTCCCCAAGGCTCGTGATGATAGGGTTTTTAACCCTAAGCCTCAAAAGGGAAGAGGTACTAGTTCACCAAGATAGAAGCCAACTTGTGGAATGTGTGGAAAGAAGCATTATGGTAATTGCCTCATTGGGACCGACAATTGCTTTAGTTGTGGTAAAAGTGGGCACAATATTTGAGATTGCCCAAATTTGAAGGGGCAAGACAAGGGGAGTGCACAAGAAAGTGGTTCTAGTGTAGATGCTCCGAAGAAGAACCGCTTCTATGATCTCCGCTCTAGGGGTGACAAAGATACTTCTCCCGATGTAGTGACTAGTATGTTGAAAGTCTTTCCTATCGATGTATATGCTTTGCTTGATCTAGATGCTACTTTGTCATTTGTTACTCCTCTAGTAGCTCAAAAGTTTGACATCTTGCCCGATATCTTGAATGAACCTTTTATGGTGACTACCCCAGTGGTGAGTCGGTTGTTGCTAAAAGAGTATATAAGAATTGTCCTATAATGTTGCCTAATATAGTTACTCATGTGGAGTTAGTAGAACTCAATATGGTTGATTTTGATGTTATCTTGGGTATGGATTGGTTGCATTCTTGTTTGGCCTGTATAGATTGTAGAACAAGGGTGGTGAAGTTAAACTTTCCAAATGAAACCGTTTTAGAGGGGAAGGGGGGAAATTCTATTCCTAGAGGTCGTATCATTTTTTGTTTGAAAGCTTGTAGGATGATCTCTAATGGGTGATTATACCATATTGTAAGAGTCCAAAATTTAGACTTTGAAATTTCTCCCATTTAGTCGGTCCCCGTAGTGAGGGAATTTCTGGAGGTCTTTCCTAATGAACTTCCTGGTATTCCTCCCGAACGGGAAATTGATTTTGGTATTGACTTGCTACCGAATAAAAATCCCATTTCAATTCCTCATGATCGGATGGCTCCAGCCAAATTTAAAGAGTTGAAGGCTCAACTCAAACACTTGCTAGACAAGATCTTTATACGGCCTAGTATTTTTCCATGGGGTGCTCCGGTATTATTCGTGAAGAAGAAGGATGGGTCCCTTAGAATGGGTATCGATTACCGTCAACTCAAAAAGTCACAATCAAGAACAAATATCCTCTCCCTCGGATTGATGATTTATTTGATCAACTCCAAGGTGTGAGTTACTTTTCCATGATTGACTTGAGATCTAGATATCACCAACTTAGGGTGAGGGGTGAAGATATGACCAAGATGACAGTTTGGACTAGATATGGTAACTATAAGTTCTTAGTAATGTCCTTTGGTCCCACTAATGCTCCGGCGATATTTATGGACCTAATGAATAGGGTGTTTTGAAATTACCTAGATTCATTTGTCATTGTGTTCATTGATGACATCTTGGTATATTCGAAGAATGAGGGTGAACATATGGATCATTTGAGAGTGGTGTTGCACGTACTTAAAGAACACCAATTGTTTGCCAAATATAGAAAATATGAGTTTTGGTTGAGGGCGGTAGCGTTTCTTTGTCATATTATCTCTAGTGAAGGTGTGGAGGTTGATCGAACAATGACCTAAGCGGTCAAAAATTGGCCTAGACCTTTGGCTCATACGGATATTAGGAGTTTCATAGGCCTGGCCGGTTATTATAGAAGGTTTGTCGATGAGTTTGCATCCATTCCTTACCCACTGACTACCTTGACTCAAAAGAATGTGAATTTTGAGTTGTCAGAGGCATGTGAAAAGATCTTCCAAATATTGAAGTATAGGCTTACTTTCGCTCCGATATTGACTCTACCAGAGTGTACTAAGGGTTTTGTGGTCTATTGTGATTCATCCCGAGTCGTGTTGGGGTGTGTTCTTATGCAACATGGAAAAGTAATAGCCTATGCTTCTAGGCAACTCAAAGTTCATCAAAATAACTATCCGACTCATGATCTTTATTTAGCGGCCATGGTATTTGCCTTGAAAATATGGAGGGATTATCTTTATGGGGTTCATGTTGAGGTGTATACGGATCATAAAAGTCTCCAATATGTATTCACTCAGAAGGATTTAAATCTTCGGTAACGGAGATGGTTAAAGTTGTTGAAATACTATGATATGTGTGTTCTCTATCACCCCGACAATTCCAATGTGGTAGCGGACGCACTAAGTCGATTGTCCTTGGGAAGTGTTTCGCATGTTGAAGAATCCAAGAGAAACCTAGTGAAAATGTTCATAGGTTTGCTCGTTTGGGTGTAAGGTTTGAAGATTCCCGTAATGGTTGCTTTGTGGTCCACCATAATTCTGAATCATCTTTGGTGGTTGAGGTGAATTCTAAGTAACACATTTACTTGGCATTGATGGAGTTGAATGAATCAGTTGTTGGTAAGCTTAATGAGTCATTCTCCTTGGGGGGGGGGGGATGGTGTTTTGAGATACCAAGGTAGATTTTGTGTGCCTAATGTGGATGATTTGAGGAGTAAGATCCTTGAGGAAGATCATGGAGCTCGTTACTTTATTTATCCGGGTTCTACTAAGATTTACCATCACCTTAGAGAAATGTTTTGGTTGGATGGCCTAAAAAAGGGATATTGCGGAGTTTGTTGCAAAGAGTCCAAATTGTCAACAAGTGAAGGACGAACACCAAAAGCCCAGTGGTTTACTTCAAGAGATCCAAATTCCCACTTGGAAGTGGGAAGACATTAACATGGACTTTATAGTGGGTTTGCCTAAGATGAGAAGGCAACGTAATTCAATATGGGTAGTGGATAGATTGACCAGATCCAATAACTTTTTCCGTTAAGTACACTTACTCGGCTGAGTATTATGCAACATAGATGAAATTGTGAGTCTACATGCTATTCCATTATCCATCATATCGGATAAGGGCGCACAATTCACATCTAGGTTTTGGAGACCATTTCGTAAGGTGTTGGTTATAAGAGTAAAGTTGAGCACCGCTTTTCATCCCCAAACGGATGGGAAAGCAGAGTATACTATTCAAACTCTTGAGCGTATGCCTAGAGCTTGTGTCATCGACTTCAAGGGAAATTTGGATGAGCGCATTCCTTTGGTGGAATTCTCTTATAACAATAGTTACCATTCATCCTTATCCATGCCTCCTTTCGTAGCTTTTTATGGTAGGAGATATAGATCTTCGATAGGGTGGTTTGAAGTTGGTGAGTTTTCATTTTTCGGTCCTGACTTGGTTTATGATTCTTTGAAGATTGTCCATTTGATAAGGGACTGATTTAAAACAACCTATAGCCGGCAATAGTCTTATGCCGACAATGGGAGAAAAGAGCTAGAGTTTGAAGAAGGTGATAAAGTGTACTTGAAAATTTCACCCATGAAAGGAGTGATGAAGTTTCATAAGAAAGGAAAGTTGAGTTATCGTTATGTGGGTCCCTATGAAAATTTTCTAAGATTGGGCAAGGTTGCTAAGGAGTTGAGATTACCTAGTGAGCTATCTTTGGTTCACCCGGTTTTCCTTGTATCCATGCTTAAGAAGTGCATTGGTGATCCCGAGTCCATTATTCCTATTGAAGGTCCTGGAGTGGATGATAACCACTCCTATGAGGAGGTTCTGATTTAAATACTTGATCGACAAGTAAAGAAGTTGAGGAAAAAAGAGGTTGCCTCCGTAAAATTGTTATGGAGAAACCACCTAGTTGAGGGAGCAACATAGGAGGCCGAGGCCGAGATGAAGTCCCGTTATCCTCATCTATTTACTAAATAAGATTTGTTTTTCTCCTTAATAATGAAAAATAATGTTTTGATTGCATTTGACTTGTGTTGCGAAAATATGCATAATTATGGTGAAAAGGTTTTTGCTAAAATGAGTTAGCATGGAAAAAAATACTCTTTTTCTTTACTTGCACTTGATTGTGTATTTGGTATATTGTTGTCTTTATAATGTGATATTGAGCATGTTGATATGTTGAGAAAGGAAATTTGGCATAATTGACTCGTTAATGATATGTTGAGCTCATGTTGTTTTTGTTGTGAGCAGGAAAATTCCACATGTTTTGAGTTTGAGCCTTATGTGTTAAAATTGTTGTTTTGAGTCATTGTGTAAATGCCATATTGTTATGTTGATTTGAGTTGTAACTCATATTGGTGATGTATATTGTTGGTTGGGCTGCTAGTCTTGAGTCTATCGCTTCTTTTTAAAAGTTTAGTGTCATTCGGGGATGAATGTTCCTAAGGGGGGGATAATGTAACACTCCGAAAACTCAAGACCTAAAATAGAGCCTAAAATGAGTGTCTAAAGGTTTAAATATTGTTTTAAGACCTAAAATAATGTCTACAAGTCATCCATGAAGTTTTAGAGCCAAGATGTCAAAGAACGTCCATGTCGTCCGGAAACTAGCTTAATTGAGCTAGTTGATGTCGCAATGTTTAAGGATGGTTTCGGAGGGTCAAATGAAGTCTAAAACTTGTAAAAGACTTTGTTTAGGTAAAATGTAGTATAGAGGGTCTAAACGTCCAATAACGAGGCCCCAAGGACCACCCGAAGGGTCAAGGAGGAGGACCCCAACATGGGTGGGCAGACTGCCAAAGAAGCCTGCGAAGAGTCAAGAATCAGTGGGCTACTGACCGACGCACATCGCACACGGACCTCACTGGTTCAAATTTAATTTTTGGAAAAAGAGTGTGTGATGTCCCCGCGACGCATAGCCACTTCCCAGATTCGGTAAAATCATATTATTGACATTTAGACTTCACTAATAGACTATTTTAAGGGAGGGGTGTTTTGGGTAATTTAGGGGGTGACTATATATTGACTTAGGGTCAGGTTTAAGCCATTTTAACTCACCCCAAACCCAAATCCCAAAAGAAACCCAAAAAGCTCTCACCTCTCTCTACTTTCTCTCTCCCCAATTCCTCCATTGAAGAAGGAGTAAAGATTGAAGAAGAAGGTCAATTTATATAGGATTTCACTTCAATTTCATGGATTAATCTTCATTAAGGTATGGGTTCTTCACTCTTGGGATTCCTTTCCCTCAGAGGTCCTTTCAAGTTGATTTTCAAATTACCTTATTCCATGGGGTTTTCCAATTCTAATGTGTTTTCTTCTAAACTTCAAATTGATGATAAATTGTGATTTGCTATGACTTATTGAGTGTAAATTATTGATTAATTGATTTTAATTGATGCAATTTCATGTTGATCATTTTTCCTTCCGCAAAAACCCAAATCTTGGATCTTGGTTATAAATTGATGGGAATTGAATTATGAATTGACTACTAGACTTGTTTTATCTATTCTAATACATATATGGATTGACTAGGGTAATGTGTTGTTGTGATTGGATCTAATCCTTGAGGAATTCATGATGAACCCTAATTCCCCTAAACCTAGGTTGTGAATTGATGTTAAGTGGGATAGTGATGATGCAATTTACCTAGTTCTTGTATTAATTACTATTGATTGATGTTACTACACCTATTATTGGATGAAATTGGTTGGTTGATGGTAAGACCATGATGATGGATTTTGAATGAGATTTTTTAAGTATTCATGATCCTAAACTTTACTGCAAGTATGACGGCATGTGATTGGTGATGTAGTTCAATTGAAGTATACCTTGTCAATAGCCTACATAGGCGTTGGTATGATGTTGAATTAAAATGTCTTGACTATGTTATTCTAAGATTATGCTTAAGATGAAATGATATAAGGTTGGTTAAGAAGTACCTATGTGCCTTATTATGAAATGATGATAATGATATGCTAATTTCACATGTGACGTTTCCAGGAAAGGATATTCTCATGCAATACCTATTGAGATAAATAAATATGATTATACAAGGGATATACCCTATGACCCAAACTAAGCAATGAATAATAAAGAAAGACATTTCAAAAAGGGATTCTAGCTTAGCACCGAGTGAACTTGTAGATGAGGGGTGGCTCCTTCCCGAGGAGGGAAGGTAGCGTTCACCGTAGTCCTTACGGGGTGGATAGCCTCATAGTCCAAAAAGGGCATAGAGTGATGTTTCCATGACAGCCCCCAAGCACCATAAACTATGTTGCCACCATAGGAATACTAGCTAGTGGATCCACATAGATGCTATGTTCATGTTTGGTACTACTCTGGCCGGTAGTCCGCCTTCCATCGGTGTAAGGTTTTACATCACCAGATTCCACACTTAGCTCTTGTGGTCTATGTGGGTTAAAGGAAGTGTTCCCGAAAGTAAAATAAAGTAATGTATTATACACTAACTAGGGTGACTTGAGAGGTTTTACTTAGCCTATGTTTAGGGTGTGTTGAAAAAGAAGAAAAGTCATGAAGTGTAACAAATCCCCCTTTGAAGAAATGGTTTGAAAAACTTGGAACACCTCCATGTAAAAAAAGATTGAAAAATAGAAAAGTGTGTGAAAGGAGTTAACGAAATTGGGTATCCGATAAGTTCTGCTTAAATGAATAAGATAGTGAATTATGAAGATGTTAGAATGTGAAATAGAAGGATAAGACGTGACTTCATGAAGTTAAATGCAACACAGTCAAGAAGATCATAATTTTATACTCAGCCCCGTTACAAGCCTTGAGAAGACCTTTGTTATATTGAATGAAATGAAAAGAATGTTTATTGAAAATTAAAGGCAAGCCTATGGGTAGAATCATGCATGTGTTAAACTTTGTGAGCGTGAAAATTGTATTTGATTCCGAAATTATAAACTATTTATGAATTTTCAATGAGCATGGAATCATCCTTGTAGTGAGGGGATTTGAATGATTTTGTTGTGCTTAAACTTGCATTTGAAGCAAGCATTGTAACCTTGAGTATATTTAATAATGGTGAGTTACCATTTTAAACTTAGAGTGCACAATTGAAAATTGTATGTGTAGTTTGAACCTCTTGTGTGCATTTGTATTGAGTCTTGAGTAGCAGTGTTTGTACAAATCCTTGTTGAACTGATTAATCTTGAGTTTTACTTGAGGACAAACAAAAGTATAAGTTGGGGGTGTTGATGAATCTGAAATTTTGACTCATACTTTTCTTCAAAGGCCAAATTTAGGCTCCAAACTTATGTTCAAATGTTAATTTGTAGCAATGAAGGCTAAGGATCAAGAACAGAACATTATCCGTAAAAAACGAGCTAACAAACTGGAGAAGTTGAAGGAAGGCAATCCTGGTGGTCACCAAGACCACTTGGCAAGCCCTTGAGTGGCTCTTTAGCTCGCCAAAAGTTTCAGCATGCTAGCTTTGGGGAAGAACCTACTTGGTAATGGAAATGGACAGTCAGCATACCGCCAACCTGATCGTCCACCTAGATCCAGATCGCGTAAAGTCACAGAACCTTGAGGATAAAAGGTTAAAGCAAACAAGCGATGTACAGAAGCAAAGGGTGCTTCACTGAGTTGTTCGGCGATGCTCGACTTACTTCGCCAAACTGTCCTAGCAGAAAACAATTGTAAAACTGTAAATATCAATTTGTAAACAAGGAAAGAGAGTTTTGAGAGTTTTGAGTTTTTCTGTGTTTAAAAGTTTTTCGAAGTTTTCCATTGTAGAACATAGAGATTTTGGCACTTATTATTGAGGAATTTTAATTTGGTTTTTTGAATTAAGTTTATTTGAATCATTGTAAAGATTCGTTAATCACTACCCTATTTCATGACTAACATAATTGGTAATTATTTCTTACTTTTTATGATGTGTGGCTAAAACCCCAATTCTTGGGGTGTGATCATGTGATTATTCGCTTAATTAGCTTATGGGTATTGTTGTTTACTAATATAAATGCTTAATTGATGTGTCTTTAATCTATAGTTGTGTATTAATCTGTAACACTCCGAAAGTCTAAAACATAATCTAGAGCATCACATGAGTGTCTAAGGTTAGTAACACTGTATTAAGGTCAATAATAGTGTATAAAAGTCATTTAGGAAGCTTTAGAGTCAAGACGTCAAGGAACGTCCATGACGTCCAGAGACTAGTGCAAGAGGTGTTAGTGTGTCTTAGTCTATTTGACCAGGTTTTTGGAGTCGAAATTTGATGGAATTTGGTGGTAAGGTATATAACACGTATTAAAGTAGGCTTAGGGTCGCAACATCTAGGTAAGACTCCCCAAGGACCACACAAAAGGTCCTTCAGAAGGACCTTTCCATTTTGACCAGAAGCTGTCAAATGAGATAGTGCAGGCAGTGTCCACCTTCGCTTGCCATTGATGGGGCGTAGGTGAGACGATGGGGCGTTGATGCCTCTGTCGTTGGAAACTTAGACACTTTTCCAAATGTGGCCAAAGGCGGGGTCAATGACAAAAATGACGGACTTGCAGGACGGTTGGTCCCAAGGCATGTCGACTTACCTATAGACCGTAGGTCGTGGTCTCATAGGTCAGGTCTACATTTTCACCGATGAGTTTTAGTGATTTCATTTAATTATGTTAGTTATTTAGTGGTTTAATAAGTGATTAGGGGTTAGTTAATTAGGTTAGTTAATCAACTATATAACCTACCCTAAGCCTAAATTCAACAAAACACCCCACAATTTCCCAAACACAAATTGCTCTTCCTTCTCTCTTCTTTCTCTCTACCAAAAAGAATAACTCCATTGGAGAAGTTGGTCAAGGCCTTTAGGGAATAAAGAAGTCAATTTTTCTCCATCAATCATCATCAAATACCAAGGTATGGGAACTCTTCACCTTTGGGTTTCCTTTCCCCAAAGGGTTCTTCCAAAATTGGTTTTCAAAAAGATGATTTCATATGGGTTTCTTTCTAATACGAATTTGATCTTCTAAATTGTATTTTCTATGATTTATTTTGATTATTATGCTTAGATTATGATGTATTATAATTCAATTATGCTATTTCTTGATGAGTTAATATAGTATGTGGAATACATCATGAAATCGACCCAAGTCCCTAACCCTAGGTTATAAACTAGTGTTGAAATGTGTTTTAGTGATGCAATTGACTTCATTATTGTGTTAATTACTATTGTGTGATTATATTATACCTACGGTTGGATTGAATTGTATGTTTGATGGTAAAACCTTGGATGATGGCTTGTGAAGGAGATAGGGTAAGTATTTGTTATCTCAAACCTTTACTTCAGTTGTGGTGGCATGTACTTGGTGATGAACTTGAGTTGAAGTAAACCTTATGATTGAATTAAGTAGGTGTTGGTATGATGATGCAATTGAAATGTCTTGATTATGTATATTGTGAGATGATGCTAAGATGTAATGATATAAGGTTGGTTATGAAATAACTATGTGCCTTATTATATTATGATGATGTTAAAATGTTGATCTCACATGTGAGGGTTGTATTTAAAGGATGTTCTCATGCAATTCCTATTGAGATAAAGACTATGACTATATAAAAAGTACTCTCCTATGACCTAAACTAAGTTATGATTGTTAAACAAAGACATTTCAAAAGGGACTAGCACCGAGTTAACTAGTAGTGAGGATTATCCCTTCCCACATAGGGAAGGTAGGTTCACTATTGTACTAATGAGACTGGAGGCTATAATGCATGTAGCATAATGAGGGTCCCAACCACATCTCCTAGTTCTTGAACTATGTTTCTCTCATAGGAATAGTAGCTAGTGGATCCATACATGTTATTTTCATGTTTTGGTACTACCTTGGCTAGTATTCCACCTTCTTTCGGTGCAGGGTTCCATGACATCGGATTCCACATTAGCTCATGTGGTCTATGTCAGTTAAGGAAAGATGTTCCCAAAAGTAAAATGAAGTAATAAAGTTAACTCTAACTAGGATGACCTAAGGGGTTTTACTTAGTCTATGTAGGGGTATGGGACTCTACCTATACAGTGCACTAGTTATCCTTAAGGGAAGTCTTAGAAGGATATTCTCATGTCTTATTCTCTTTTGAAATAAATGTTATGCATATGTTGATTCTTCATGTTAATGGTCTATATTGCTAAATATGCGGATTAATACTTATAATGCTATGTCATGTGAAGTTAGACATTATTCATGATCCTTTGGTTCGTTTGCTTGGTTGAGTGGAGTTATGGGGCTTCATTAGACCATTGCACTAGTAGACTTGGTGAAGGGTTATGGTTAAGGGTTTTACTTAAGTTATAATGTTAGAAACGCATGAAAATGCTTTATGATTATAATATGATGCTATACACATGTTGACTTGGCTTAACTTGAGTATGTTGGTCTTGTGTTGAATATGCTTGTATCATAATGAATATGTGATTATTGTATTATATGTGTTCTTGTGTAGTGCATAAGGATTTTCAAGGTAACTTGGCATAGTTTTATCAAATGTCCATTTTAGCAAGATTTCTATGTTGTGTGTGCGTATGTTTCCATATTTAGTACAAGTTGCAACGACCCTAAAAATGAAATAGGTCAAACTAGAGCTTCGCATGTTTTTTATCAGTTAATATTGAGTTAAAATGAGTTATATTATCATTAGAAGTCAGTTGGTGAAGTTTGGAAGTCAAACGTAAAGGAACGACGAAGACGTTCAGAAACTAGCCTTCTGTGAGTCGTAGTGTGTCCTTGTTTGTTGTGCATGTTTTTAGGTGTTGTTTGGTGTATAAAACCAGTGGGTATGACCTTAACACCTATAGGGATGTATCAAGGATCAAAACGTTCTAGTACGACTGCTCGAGGACCACCCTAAGGGTTGCGAAAGAGGACCCAAACATTGGACAAGGAAGCTGCCCAAGGCAGCGTGCAGGGCCATGATTTGGATGCCACCTCATGTCACGCGCCTGGCACTGAAGCTTACTGTGCGTCACGCGTTTGGCACGAGTCTCACTGCCTCAATATCTTGAGAGGCAAGAATCAGAATCTTCCTCCGCGACGCACAGCCAAGTCCAAGATTTTGCCGCGTCGTTTTTTAGTACAAATTAGAATTTGGAAAAGGGTCCAAATAGTGTAGAGGACTTTTGGGAACTTTGAGGATCATTTGTTGAATTTTTTATGTCACTTTAAAACCCATTTAACCCATCAATAGAAACTCTAATGCTCAAATAAAAAATCTCCCCAAAACCTCCAATTTCAAGAATCTTCGAGATCCAAGGAAGAAGACCAAATCCTTCAAGTTTCTTCACCAAATTTAGTGGATTTTCTTCATATTAAGGTATGATAGTTCATCCTTGACTCTTGTTTCATTCAAGGAGCCCATTAAAATAATTTTGAAAAAGGGGTTTCAAATTCCAAACTTTTCTATTTTTCACTCTAAGCATGGGTCTTTTATGAAAACGTTTTAATGAATGTAATATGGTATTATTCAATGTTAGTTGATGATTTTAAGGTTGAAAACTCAATAAATCCATGCTCATTCAATTTCTCAACTTTTGGCTTATGAAGTGGGTTTAATGTAAATGATTTTATAATGATTGAACTATGATTTTCTTTATGTTATAATGTGATTTAACTACTGTCTTAAATGCTATTTTATGATTTATTTTTGTAGAAATTGAGAAAAAGTTGGTAAAGGCTTTGATGAAGGGTAAGTTGTTCTAATCTTGCTTAACTCTGATTTTCAAATGAACATTAGTGGTATGGTCCACCTTTGGTAGCGGTGTTTACTTGAAGTATATGAATATGTTTACGAATGTGTAATGTGAGTATGTCCTTGAAGGCATAATGTGTGAAGTAAATTGATGATTATATTGTATATTCACGACATGTTTTAAGAAGATTAAAAGGTGTATCTTGATGACATTAGGTCTAAATGATGTTTGTGTGTATGTGAAGCATGGTAGTATGTAAAGTATGATGAATGTGGGTATGAGCATGTCTTGGAGTCAATGTTATGAATTATGATGATTATGTGGAAGGTGTGCTCACATGTACTCACACACACACTTTAAATGAAATTATTAATGAAAATGGGGGATTGTAGTGTGGACACTTTTCGTGAGTAGAGATGAAATTTCTAGATAGTCCCTACTATTCATAAGTATTAAAAACGGGGATTTTTGGTGAGCAGTCTTCGCGAGTTTTTATGAAGTGTTTAGTAAAAACCTTACTATTCCCAATGATCTTTCCAAAGATAGGTTAGAGGTTGGATATTCTTCGTGAGTTGAGATGTGGTGTTCAATAGTTATCTCTTAACCTATAATCAATAAATGCTTAAGACTCCATGGGGGATTTATGCTTAGCAACAAGAGGATGAAGAAGGGGTGGGTACACTTCGTGAGTGGAGATGTTGTATCCAATGTACCTCTTGAGATGAGTGCTCCTCGTTAATAGAGAATGAGTTACTTAGTAGCAATATCTTTATCCCTTAACTATGCGCCCGCGTAGGTGTAGCTATTGGATAATCCATGTAAAGGCTAAAGAATATGATCCTAACTTAGACAAGTAGGGATCCCTCATCCGGTAGGGATTAATATCAGGATTCCATGTCTAGCTCTCATGGTCTTTTTTGGTTAAAGCTAGCCCCAATAAATGAATGTAAATAATCTAAGTCTTCTTAATGGTGTAGGTATTGGAATGAGACACTATCTATCCATTGAACAAGTAGACATTTGGAGTGATTCTTGGTGGGTCCTTATATGAAAATGTATGAATGGTTTTTGTATTATTTGAATGAAAGTAATGTGACTTTATGCTCAATGTTTAGGAAGCATGTTAATATTATGTCTTGTATGATGAAATCTTAGTACATGATAAAAGTGATGTGCCTAGTATAGGGTGATTCCTAAGGAGTACTAAGTCGAAGTAGTAGTATGGGATGCTATATTCACATTACACCAAGTGTAACTTTTGGGTTGTCTTGGAGGATGGTTCTTATGTGAAGTTATTATGTATATATATGTTTTCTCTAGTGTCTTTAGTTATTAATGTTCACTTGTTAAATGAACAAACTTTGCTCTCTTAGTTGTCTTAAGGATCACTTAGGTATGTATTAGAGAGGTTATATGGGTGATATCTTCATGTCTTACCTAGGTGAGACTTAGGATAACTTTGTATAGGTATTTTAAGTGTCACGACCAGAATCTAGACCCCAGACGAGACCGGCGTCGTTGACCTCTCAGAGTTCGCAGACAAGCCTACATACGTCATTGTTACTTCATCTAGGTTAATTTTAGCAGAAAATTTGAACTTTTTGTTTTCTTATTTCATGCTAAACATTTTAAACTTAACATCATGGGCGTTCACAAATCAACCATCTAATATAGTGATGATCAAATAAAAGAAACAGTTCATAATTGCATTAAACGTATTTTTGCCAAAACAGCACCAATACAAAGTCTGAAATAAAAGTGGAAAGAAACACTAGTGGAACATGCTCCACTAGCTAAAGCCTACATCTAAGCTAGATAATAACGGTAGACATCCTCGAAAGCATGAGGGCCTACCAAGTCCGGATGAAAGCTCCACGTCCGGATAGCTGCAACGTCAACATGTAAGCTCTAGCGTCCACCTGTGCCTGCACCTAAAAATATAGAGTTGTATGGTATTAGTACACACTTGTACTAAGTATGGGTATATGAAAGACTACACCAGGGACATGCATGAGTAAGAATAGCTCTTTCCTAACAACATGATTATGGAAAGTCAAGTCAGTGGACTTGCGAAATTGGGATTTAGGAAAGTTAGTGATCTTTCCAAATTTGGATTAGGAATGTTAGTGAGCTTACAAAATTTGGATTAGAAAAGTCAGTGAGCTTTCCAAATTTGGATTAGGAAAGTCATGTCATTAGAGTAACATGCATCATCATACTTATCATATTGCACACAACACATAACATCTTACACATAGCACATATCATATTGCAAATAGCACATAACATCTTTTATAACATTCATTCATATGCCATGAGACCTTGGAATCATGGACTTGACATTAAGACTTTCCAAAATGAGGGCTCAACATATGGGACCTCAACTAGGGAGTCTTCATTATCAAACACAGAGTCCGCTTCATTCATTCATACGTACTTCATTTCAATTCGTTCATAGGCTAGTGTGAACACCAGTTATACCTAGGATGTAGTTTAAGACTTTCATCGGGTTTGTTGTGCAATGATCAAGCATAACCTAGTGTCATTACCTGAGTCTAGCTCACCTCTTGATTATCCTATCCTAACACCTTTGGTATCGTTCATTTCATTATGTGCATCATTTGAGGCTGGCCTCATTCATTCATTGGGAACTTTAACTTTAACCAACATAGATCATGTGAGCATCATGAAATCCAGTGTCTCCCCCACACCGAAAAGAGTTGGAATCACCGGCCAAGGTGACCCAAAACATGCTAGCGTACATGGGAATTTAACCCCGACAGATCCATATATTGGCAGTATAGGTTCAAAGACTAGGAGATATAAGGAGACCCATACCCAGCATGCCGGAGAGTCTCATCTCATGAGAGTTACGTGAACCTCCGCCCTTCCCGAAAGAAGGCATCACCGCTCATAGCTAGTCTATCGGTGCTCAGTACAAAGTTCCATTACATTCAACTCATAGGTTATAGAAGCTGGCTTCTAGTATGAGGACATCATAGCTCAATAGATGGTTTCTCATCTCATCATTAGTATTAAGTGTGTTAATATCAATACTTTCATTAGAGTGTTCATAGAGACTAGTCTCTTCATTAACTTTACACTCTCATAGGTGTGTACGTTTTGGTAACATTTACTTAGGCTCATTTGCGATTGTTCTCATCTTTTACATTAGCCTCATATCACGTTGTCACCACATTCATTAACATTAGCACATTTGCTTTTCATAATTACTCACCCCTTTTTACGTGAATGTTCATTTCATCATATGCCAATGCACTTGGTCATTTGTGTGTTTCACACTCTTACTTAACCCTTCTAGGGTTTCATCATTTCATTACATAATAATCATTTCATCGTATGCCAATGCACTTGGCCATTTAGTGTGTTTTACACTCGTACTTAACCCTTCTAGGGTTACATCATTTCATTACATACATCTTAGGTTCACTTCTTTTAAACGTATGCTAGACTTATGGGTCTATACATACAAGCCATGAGGCTTCATTCATAGTTTGTTAAGTGACTCATATCTTCCTAAGATTATGTAGTACAAGACTTATGCATCTTGTATGTATGCCAAGATCTCTATTTCGATCTAAGTAGGCAGCATTATTCTTGAACATTTAATTCAAGTATGACTTTTGTATCAATACGGAATTTGAACAAGGGAACCCAAGTTCGAATCCGTTGGACAACACGTACATTTTTCATTGATGTTATTTTTAGTTCACATGACATTGGGACCCTAGATCGAGCCCCAACATCAACATTTCCTCTTTATTTTTCTCCTTGCTATCTCCTCTTATTTGGCCGAGGGGTTGTGGGATCGAACCCCCACAACCCCTTTTATTTTATTTTTTAATTTAATTCTCCTTGTCCAATTCGCATAGACCTTGAGGTTGTGGGATCAAACCCCCACAACCTCTTTTTATTTTCTTTTATTTCGCAGCCTACCTCGAGGTCGTGGGTTCAATTCCCAGGCCTCATAATTCTTTTATCTTCATTTTTCTCCTTAACTCCCTTCACTGCTTTGAGTTCATGGGTTCGATTCCCACGCCTCACCTTTCTTTTCTTTTTATTTTCCCTTTCTCCTTTACTCTCCTTCACAACTTTGAGGTCGTGGGTTCGATTCCCATGCCGTACATTCGTTTTCTTTTCTTTTTCCTTTGCTACCACTCGCTGCCTGGAGGTCGTGGGTTCGATTCCCACGCCTCCCATTTTATTTTATTAATTTTCTTGTACCTTACTTTTCAGCCACCACACCCAAGATCGATTCCCCTTGACCCAATTTCCCTTTTCACGTTTTTAAGGTAAATTCACGGATGAGGTCACAGGTTCGAATCCTGGTGGCCTCATCCCTTTACACTCAAATAATTTCCAGATTTATTCCTCGACATTTAGCCTAAACTAAACTTGTAAGTTTGCTGGAAATTTATTCATTTTTTTAGGTTATTTTCACCAACATTTTCACTTGAAATCTTAGGGAAATTCATAGATCTTTTAACACTTTTTGGGGTGCATTTTTCATAGATTCATTTAGCCAAAAGATTTGTAATCAAATCAGCCACACTTTAATTTTAATGAACATCACGATTTACATAGGTTTATGCACGTAAAATGACAACCAAAATATTATTAAATTTGGAGCCTTAACCCGAGAACCTCATTCACTGTAACATACTTGCACACGCACACACTTGCACATAATTTTGAATACATGGTTGTCTTTCATACGATTTCAAGTACACAAACATAATCATATTCATCACGAAAATATAACATACACCTAAATCTACCAGCAATCATACCCAACCTACGATTCATTGTGAGCTAGTGACAGGGGCATGCAAAGGGGGAACAATCCTAGTTTTCGGACTGAATAATCTGAACCTTAAGGGGTCTCTTGGGAAAGGGACTAATAGAGAAGAAAACCCATACCTTTTTGACGTTAAACCCTTGACTTGATTCCCAAAAACATCTCACAAGAACACGTCTAAGCCTCCTAAATGTCAACTCCACTCGAATGACAACCTCCCTTAGCCTAGTGTGCGATTAACGTTTGTTTTCTTGTGATTTCGTGTGAGTTCTTCAAGTTTGAAGAACTTGGTTTATTTTTCTGCTTTTGTATCTTATTTTGGCAGAGAAAATACGTGAGAAACAAAAAGAGAGATTGAGCATGAGAGTGGAGAGATAAACGTGAGAGAGTGGGAGTTGTAGGAGGCTTAGGAGTCTAGTTTTAGGACTTAGTCAATAGGGTTTTGTTTATTTAATAAAAATCTGATTTTTATTTTATTTTAAATCAGCTAATGAATAATAATTATTAATTATTTACATTAATTCAATAGCTTAAATAAAAATCACTTTAATTCATTGCTTCCACCTAGGTTCGAACCCGGGTGGAGCAAGACGTCACTTTAAGAGCCCAATTTCGGCCCTCTCTCCCCAAATTAACGTTCCACCTTATTAATTAAATAATTAATTACATATTTAGGATAATTACGATACTACCCTTAGCCAGGAAAAAGACCATTTCACCCCTAGACCCTTCAAACCTAAGATTTCCCCTTTTTAAGTCCGGTAAAGACTCCTTCGAGTAAATCTTCATATTCGAGAGCCCTACATGGTTGGACCCAACCTTTCTAAGATCAACTAAGTCCCCAAGTTAGTTGGCTTGGCTGAAGAAAGGGTTTCGAGGTCTGGTTGTACGCGCATCAATCTGTGTGAACCTTGGTCTAATTATAGGCATTCTTGACACATTAAGCATTTCTTATCTTATCCATTTTTAGGGTTGTTACATTATCCCCCCCTTTGGAACATTCGTCCCCAAATGACACTACTACTATCTAGCATAATGCCAGTCATATCATAACATAATCACTATGCACAGTGAAGCAATAGCAACAAAAATATGGAGAGATAAGGAAACTTAGACTTAAAAGTAGGAAGTCTAACCTCAAGAGCTAAAAAGATGAGGGTAGCGGGATCTCATATCGGCCTCCGCCTCCCACGTAGCACCCTCAACAGGATGATTTTTCCATAATACCTTCACTGTGCCAATCTCCTTGTTCCTCAGCCGCTTGATCTGTCTGTCTAAGATCTCCACAGGTACCTCCTCGTAGGACAAGTCTTCATCGACCCCCAAACCTTCCACAGGTAGCATCGATGCTGGATCACCTAGGAACTTCTTTAACATGCATAGATGAAAGACTGGATGGACAGAAGCTAGCTCCGCAGGCAATGCTAACTCATAGGCCACCTCACCCACAAGCTGTAGGATCTCGTATGGCCCAACATACCTTGGACTCAACTTTCCCTTCCTGCCAAACCTCATCACCCCCTTCATAGGTGATATCTTCAGATAGACCTGGTCACCAACATCAATCTCTAAGGGCCATTTTCTGTTATCTGCATATGACTTCTGCCGACTGTAAGCAGTAGCCAACCTGTCCCTAATCACTCTGACCTTCTCTAAGGCCTCATGAATGATATCTGGACCCAAAATGGATGACTCTCCAACCTTGAACCACCCAACTGGAGATCTACACCTCCTACCATACACTGCCTCAAATGGTGCCATCCCAATGCTGGTGTGATAGCTATTATTATACGAGAACTCTATCAAAGGCAGATGGTCATCCCAGCTACCCCTGAAGTCAATCACACACGCTCTCAACATGTCCTCCATTGTCTGAATGGTGCGCTCTGCCTACCCATCAGACTGAGGATGAAAGGCAGTACTAAGCTTTATATGCGTGCCCAAGCTCTTCTGGGAGGATCTCTAGAAATGTGAAGTAAACTGAGCTCCTCTATCTGAAATGCTAGACAAAGGAATCCCATGCCATCTCACAATCTCATCAACGTAGAGTCTCGCATAATCCTCCGCTCTATAAGTAGACTTCACAGGGATAAAGTGGGCAGACTTAGTCATCCTATCCACAATAACCCATATAGAGTCATGCTGTCTCCTAGTCCTTGGAAGACCAACCACAAAGTCCATATTAATGGCCTCCCACTTCCAAGTCGAAACCTCAATAATCTGAGTAAGACCGCCAGACTTAAGATGTTCTGCCTTAACCTGCTGACAATTAGGACACTTGGCCACATATTCTGCAATGTCCTTCTTCATGCCATCCCACCAATAAATCTTCTTAAGATCATGATACATCTTGGTGGAACCTGGATGTATGGAATATCTGGAACCATGGGCCTCTGCAACAATCCTGGTCTGCAAATCATCTACATCAGGGACACACAGCCTGTCATGATACCTAAGTATGCCGTCACCTCCCAAAGCGAAAGACTCATTCATCTTTATCAACACTGAGTCCTTCAGCTCCATCAACACAGGATCGAGATGGTGACCCTGCTTGACTTAACTATCAAGGATGATTCAGAACTAGGATGAACTGAAACACCCCCACTAGTAGAGTCGACAAATCGCACACCCAGTCTGGCCAGTCTGTGTACATCTTTCGCCAACTCCTTCTTCTCATCCTCAATGTGGGTTGTACTTCCCATGCTCATCCTGCTCAAAGCATCAGCTACAACATTAGCCTTACTTGGATGGTAGTGAAAATTCATGTCATAGTCCTTCAACAGCTCCAACCATCTCTGCTGACGTAGATTCAACTCTCACTGCGTGAACACGTACTAGAGACTTTTGTAATCTGTGAACACATCCACATGCACTCCATACAAGTAGTGCCGCCACAGCTTCAGTGCAAACACCCCAACTGCCAACTCCAGGTCATGAGTGGGATAATTCTTCTTATGAACCTTGAGCTGTCTGGACGCATAAGCTATCACCTTACCAACCTGCATAATAACACAACCCAAACCATCCCTAGATGCATCACAATAAACAGTGTAATTCTCACCACACTTAGGCAAAGTAAGCACCGGGGCTGAAGTGAGTCTGTCCTTGAGATCCTGGAAACTTTTCTCACAAGTCTCCGTCCATTCAAACTTGGCCTTCTTCTTAGTCAAAGATGTCAGTGGGGCAGCAATGGAAGAAAAGCCCTCCACGAACCTGCGATAGTAACCAGCCAATCCCAGAAAGCTATGGATGTCAGTGGGAGTAAGAGGTTTTGTCCATTTCTTCACAGCCTCAGTCTTCCTGGGATCCACCTCCACGCCCTGATCGGACACAACATGACCCAGGAAGGTCACTGATCTAATCTAGAATTCACACTTGCTGAATTTGGCATACAACTGATGTTGTCTAATTACATGCAAGGTTAGTCTCAAATATTGTTCATACTCTTCCTTGGTCCTAGAGTAGATGAGAATGTCATCAATGAATACTATGACGAAAGAGTCAAGGTATTCACGGAAGACTCTGTTCATGATATCCATAAATGCAGCAGGTGCATTCGTGAGACCAAATGACATGACTAAGAACTCATAATGACCATAACGGGTACGAAAGACTGTCTTTGTGATATCTCCATCCCTAACCCTTAGTTGATGATACCCTGAACGATGATCAATCTTAACATACTTGACACTTTACTCTTTGTGAATTTCTGTTTCACATTTACTCTGGATAATGCATATTACTCAAGCTTATCTGAAGCTTCATATTTGAGATTGAGAAACTTCCTTCTCAATAGCACTTAACTTGATGCACCTCACAACTCATGCAACATAAAAATCATGTCCACGCTATACAAAAACAGCAACATGACATGCAAACATGAATTCATTTTAATTCTAACTTATTCGGAAACTTAACCTTACTACCCTGTTTCGATAGTCTATGGTAGTCTAGCATTTATGAAGTAATTCATACCTAAGCCATATCCTTGAGCTAGTAAGCAGCCAACTTAGCCTTCTCCTCTTCATCAACACTCATAGCAGTCTTTAGAACCTACCATGTACTCACCTCCATGTGAACAACCACTCTTATCAAACGTCTTTCATTCACGCTGGGCATTTATATCACTGCCCCTTCTTCGGAGGGCCAGATCTTGAGTCTGGCGCCTTAGACCTCTTGGCCATCCTAATTCTTGTGTGTATTCATCTACGCGCGCACACAAGAAGGAAGTTAGATACTTAGAATGACACAAAGTGTCAAAGCTCTAGATAGAACGATAAAGAGTAGAAGAAGGGAAATTTTCCTACGCATCATGCAGTCTCTAATTCAGGATAGTGGTGCACTTCACTACCATGACTTAGAAACTACTCAATCTGGTTGATGTGAACTTATTATTCTCAAAATTTAACCTAGTGCTCTGATACCAACTTTGTCACAATCGGAATTTAGACCCCAGACGAGACCGGCGTCGTTGACCTCTCAGAGGTCGCAGACAAGCCTACATACGTCATTCTTACTTCATCTAGGTTAATTTTAGCGGAAAATTTGAACTTTTTTTTTCTTATTTCATGCTAAACATTTTAAACTTAACATCATGGGCGTTCACAAATCAACCATCTAATATAGAGATAATCAAATGAAAGAAACAGTTCATAATTGCATTAAACGTATTTTTGCCAAAACGGCACCAATACAAAGTCTGAAATAAAAGTGGAAAGAAACACTAGTGGAACATGCTCCACTAGCCAAAGCTTACATCTAAGCTATAAATAATGGTAGACATCCTCGAAATCATGAGGGCCTACCAAGTCCGGATGAAAGCTCCACGTCCGGATAGCTGCAACGTCAACCTGTAAGCTCTAGCGTCCACCTGTGCCTGCACCTAAAAATATAGAGTTGTCTGGGATTAGTACACACTTGTACTAAGTATGGGTATATGAAAGCACACACCAGGGACATGCATGAGTAAGAATAGCTCTTTCCTAACAACATGATTATGGGAAGTCAAGTCAGTGGTCTTGCCAAATTATGATTTAGGAAAGTTAGTGAACTTTCCAAATTTGGATTAGGAATGTCGGTGAGCTTACCAAATTTGGATTAGGAAAGTCAGTGAGCTTTCCAAATTTGGATTAGGAAATTCATGCCATTAGAGTAACATGCATCATCATACTTATCATATCGCACACAACACATAACATCTTACACATAGCACATATCATATTGCATATAGCACATAATATTTTTTATAACATTCATTCATATGCCATGAGACCTTGGAATCATGGGCTTGACATTAAGACTTTCCAAAATGAGGGCTCAACATATGCGACCTCAATTAGGGAGTCTTCATTAGCAAACACAAAGTCCGCTTCATTCATTCATACGTACTTCATTTCATTTCGTTCATAGGCTAGTGTGAACACCAGCTATACCTAGGATGTAGTTTAAGACTTTCATCGGGTTTGCTGTGCAATGATCAAGAATAACCTAGTGTCATTACCTGAGTCTAGCTCACCTCTTGATTATCCTATCCTAACACCTTTGGTATCGTTCATTTCATTATGTGCATCATTTGGGGCTGGCCTTATTCATTCATTAGGAACTTTAATTTTAACTGACATAGATCATGTGAGCATCATGAACTCCAGTGTCTCCCCCACACCGAAAAGAGGTGGAATCACTGACCAAGATGACCCAAAACATGCTAGCATACATGAGAATTTAACCCCGCAAGATCCCTATATTTGCAGTATAGGTTTGAGGACTAGGAGATATAAGAAGACCCATACCCATCATGCCGGATAGTCTTATCTCATGAGAGTTACGTGAACCTCCGCCCTTCCCGAAAGAAGGCATCACCGCTCATAGCTAGTCTATCGGTGCTCAGCATAAAGTTCCATTACATTCAACTCATACGTCAAGGAAGCTGGCTTCTAGTATGAGGACATCATATCTCAATAGATGATTTCTCATCTCATCATTAGTATTAAGTGTGCTAATCTCAATACTTTCATTAGAGTGTTCATAGAGACTAGTCTCTTCATTAATTTTACACTCTCATAGGTGAGTACGTTTTGGTAACATTTACTTAGGCTCATTTGAGATTGTTCTCATCTTTTACATTATCCTCATATCACGTTGTCACCACATTCATTAACATTAGCACATTTGCTCTTCATAATTACTCACCTCTTTTTACGTGAATGTTCATTTCATCATATGCTAATGCACTTGGCCATTTTTGTGTTTCACACTCTTACTTAACCCTTCTAGGGTTTCATCATTTTATTTCATAATAATCATTTCATGATATGACAATGCACTTGGCCATTTAGTGTGTACCCTTCTAGGGTTACATAATTTCATTGCATACATCTTAGGTTCACTTCTTTTAAACGTATGCTAGACTTATTGTAAGACCTCGAAAATGAGATAAAGTGTCTAGAGCCTAGCATGTTTGTCTTAATGTTATAAGGTCCTAAAATGCCTTATTATGTGATATAAAGTCAGTGTGCAAAGTTTGAAGTGATTTGGAAGTCGAACGTCAAGGGACGTCCAAGACGTTCGACGAGTAGTCGCTTATGTACCTCCTGTGTGTATGCATGCCTAAATTGTATGAACTGAGTCTAATAAGTCTTGAAATGGTTTAAAAAAGATGTTCAATGTTATTGTATGAAGTTTCGTGAAGTTTGGAGGACAAACGCCAAGAACGTCCAAGGCGTTCGAAAGATAGCCCATAAGACTTTCATCGTATGTCATGTTGGGGTCAAGGCTGTTTGGACGTCTTGTAGGTGTTTGTTTTGGATGAAATTTATGTGGAAGGTCTATAACATGTTAATGTTTTTAATCGTGTTGGAAATGTCTAGGTATGATTTTTAAAGGGCCCCGTAAGAGGACCCAAAAGAAGGACTCCAAAGCTACCTAAACACTGCCTGGGCAGTGTCCCTTGACGGACCGAACGACGGATTGTTGGTCACCCAACATCCCGTCGAGAAGGTCTCGTCGAAGGGGACTTGCCTTGGGAAGTACCTAAGCAAATTATTTGTCTAAGTCTTGGGAGACGGAGGCCATGATGCCCCGTCATGCCCATGACGCCCCGTCACTGCCCTCGTCGCGGGTGCATGCAGGTTGGCAGCCTGCGTGCTGTCACTTAAAGGGGTGAATGGGAAATTCACCCCACGTCCTAACCTGACTATAATAGGTTTATTTAATTAATTTTAGGTGTATATAAGTCTTCTAAAACGTGATCAACCCATTCCCAAAATCCTCTCACATGTTTTAAGCCTTTCCCTCCAAAAATGTTCTCTCTAAAACCACCATTGTTGGTGAAGCTGAAGAGCTGCTTGGAGATGGATTTTCTATGGATTAATCATGATGTTTTAGAGGTTTTCTTGTAGACAAAGGTATGGTGATCTTCATCTCTAGTTATCTTTTCATCTAGAGAGCCATTCTCAATGTTTTTCAAAGAAATCTTATGATCAAGTTTCCAATCTAGCCATGGAATTTGGTGTCATAAAACCTTACACCAATGGAATGGTGATCTTCATCTCAAAACGTTTTTAATGATTTAATCATGATTAATTTAAGGTAATACAATGTTTTTAATGCGTTTTCACTCCAATTGCATGATGAACCCATGTTTCTTCCAAAATTGGTTTAGCTTTTGCATGGGCTTTGTGATTATGGCTTGTTCTTGATTAATTGGTGATTCTCTTACGTTGAATTGCTTGTGGTTATTGTTATTTAAATTAATTGATGGTGAATTGATGATGATCAGTACATGATGATAAATATATGAAGATTTGAATATGAATAGCCTATGTTTCTACATGTTGTCTTGGAGTCGATTGTGAGATCTGTTGTGTAGACTCTTGATTTTGTATGAACTGCTGTAGCTACTGTTTTAGGGTGATGTAATGGATGAATTTTATAGGTATAAATCCTAAATGTTCAAATTAAGAAGGGCTTGCATGAATTGATATAGATTTCCTTTAGGCTATGAAGTCAAAAAGCTATGTGTGTGATGAATCTCAAATTGTGATTTGATGAAGCATGATTTAGTCTTGATTTCAATATTGTTAAATGTAGGTTTAGCTACTGCCTTAGACTTATATATGTATGAATTATGATCAAAAATCAATGTAAGGGAAGTTAGCTAATGATCTATGTTATCCTACTTTCCTAGTATGTTGATATATTGTATTATGTTACGGTATAATCCTGTGGTGACTTGTACATGGTTTCTTATATGTTTAAAGTACATTTAGCTAATGCCATATATGTGTTTTATTGATGAATAAGGTGTATTGATCAATGATGATCAAAGGGTGAGAAATTGGTAAGAATGCTTATTTCCTTTACTCTTCTACTTCTCTATTCCTTTATAGTTATGTTGATGAAGCCTTGTATGGCATTGTGTGGTATGGTCCACTTATGGTGGCGGTGTTTACTTTATTTTCATTATATATGTGTTGACTATCGCCTTGAAGGCATATTGATGAACTTATGAACATGTGCTTAAGATGATACTATGAGAAGCGTATGCCTACTTTCCTATTCTAGTTGTGAATTAGGTTGTGTGGCTATTGTTTGAGCGTGTGTATAATCATGTTAGGGTATTGTATAGGTGCTGCCATTGATGTGTTAAAGTGGGTAATAGCCTCTACCCAGGTACCCCTTATATGAAAGTGTAAATAGCTAAAGTTAGGAGTCTTGATTACAGTATATATTGTCGTGTCTCCTATGCTATTATGTGTTGTGTGCTATGTGCTTGGAAGTGTAATGTGGTCTATTAGGGCAGCTGACTTGAGGAGTTAGTGATAGACATTATGTGATCATGTTGGTCAATGTACACACACTCTCACTTACATGCATATTACATGTAGTATAAGTCATTGTGTCTAAATGAAAGGTAGTTCTCATATTCAATAGTGTCTACTACTATGTATGTTAAGGTGATGTTTATGAATGTATGATTTGTATTCCCTTACTAGGATGACTTGATAGGTGTACTAGTATGGTCAAGGGTATGGGACCTTGTTTATACATTGCACATGTGTATCTTGATAGGATAACTCCTAGGTTTGGTTATTATGTATATGAAGGATGAATATATGAATATGTGTGACCTTATGTGTTGTGTGAAAGGTTTGCTCACATCTAAGTATACACTCACACTCATGGATGATCTAGTTAGTGAGAGGGGTCTTGCTAGGGGTGCCCAAGAATACTAGAAAACTAGATAGATGCTTGAATATGCTATAAGCATATGAATGATGAATATCCTAAGTCTATGTTTTTATAAATAAATATTAATAAAGGCTTTTCAATAAAGGGAACTTAGCTTAGCACCGAGTGAACTTGTAGATGAGGGGGTGACACTTTCCAACATAGGAAAGGTAGGGTTCACTACGGTCCTCACGGGGTGGATAGCCTCATGACCAAACAAAGGGTGTAGAGTTGATATTTCCATGGTTCTTTTCCCCTAAGTTCCATAAACTATGTTGCCACCATAGGATACTAGCTAGTGGATTTCCACGTAGAAAGCTATGTCATGTTTGGTTCTACTTTGGCCGGTAGACCACCTTCCATTGGTGTAAGGTTTTATGACACCAAATTCCATGATTAGCACCCATGGTCTATGTCGGTTAAGGTTATGATTTCCCTAAAGTTAAAATGGACAATGGAGGTAATTGAATAGGATCCTAACTAGGAGGACCTAAGGTAAGTTACTTAGAATAGGTGGAAGTAATGAACCCATCTAGACATTGCACAAGTGAATCCTTAGGAAGTCTTAGGAAGGTACCCTAATGCATATGATTATGTATGTGTCCCTCATGTATGACATTATAGTATTTGTCTATTGATCATGAAGATGTGCATGATATGATTCATTATATATGATGTTAATCTTGTTTACTATATGGTGATGGTATTAGTTAACATAAGTGAAGTTTTCTCCTCTATACATGTTGATATATCATTTGAATGTAAAGGCTTGTGATCTCATGATAGGTTCACTAAGCATGTGTGAGGTTATGGGGCCTTACATGTGCATTGCACTAGTGGATCTAGATTGGGGACATGAGTTAGGTTTTACATGGTTCAATGTGAAGTAAAATAAGTATATATGCCTAATGATTAGGAGTTCATTGTAATGTCCTTTTAGTCTTGGTTTAATTAGGTTATGTTGTAATGTACTTCTATGATGGCATGTGTTGTCTTGTGTAGATGCTATGTATGGCTTTTCTCTTGTGTTCCTAAGGTGATACATTGCACCAAGTATCCCTAAAGGATTACTTGGAAGACTAATGAGTTAAGAGTAAGAGTTCACTGTAAAAGTGATGGAGTTCACTGTAAAGTGACCCCAAATTGTACTTAAATTCTATACGTGCTTTTCTATGATGTTTGTCCTTTGATGGTGTTGCTATGAAGTATGTGGATGATATAAATGCTATTAATAAAGGTTTTATGACGATTTACTCAAAATGGCATGACGTATGATTTCAAAGGAATTGCCCCTTTTAAATGCATGTTTTTGCATGGTTGTCATACTTAGTACATTCTTGGGCTAATCCCATTCTTCTTTACTTTTTACACAAGTGTAGGTTATGGAATGCTTAAAGGAGGTCTATGACTGAGGAGCTTGATAGGTGATTTCCCAAGCTCAAGGAAAGGAATCCTTAAGTTCAAGGATGTCCTAATGTGTACTTGTTGTAAAGTCTATTTAGTAATGTATAGCTTTGTAATATGTCTTAAGGGCCTTGTCCTTAATGTACTCTAAAGTTATTGAGTCTAAGATGGCAAAGAGACTTAGAGTCTAAATATTTATTATGACTTATGTTTTATATATATATGATGTGATGTTTCTAGCATATGATGTGCTATGAAAAGTTTTAAATTTTCTGCTAAATTTACTATGCCAATGCAATGAATGATATGAGAGGCTTGTCTTAGACCTCCGAGAGGTCGACGATGCCGGTTACAATCCAAGATTGTATCCTATCTTCTAGGGTATGCTTTTGGGTTGTGACACTTATGGGTCTATACATACAAGCCATGAGGCTTCATTCATTGTTCGTTAAATGACTCATATCTTCCTAAGATTATGTAGTACAAGACTTATGCATCTTGTATGTATGCCAAGATCTCGATTTCGATCTAAGTAGGTGGCATTATTCTTGAACAATTAATTCACGTATGACTTTTGTATCAATATGGAATTAGGGCAAGGGAACCCAAGTTTGAATCCCTTGGACAACACTTACATTTTTCATTGATGTTATTTTTAGTTCACATGACATTGGGACCCTAGATCGAGCCCCAACATCAATATTTCCTCTTTATTTTTATCCTTGGAATCTCCTCTTATTTGGCCGAGGGTTTGTGGGATCAAACCCCCACAGCCCCTTTTATTTTTTTTAAATTTAATTCTCCTTGTCCAATTCGCATAGACCTGGAGGTTGTGGGATCAAACCCCCACAACCTGTCCTTATTTTTCTTTTATTTCGCAGCCTACCTAGAGGTCGTGGGTTTAATTCCCACGCCTCACAATTCTTTTATCTTCATTTTGCTCCTTAACTCCCTTCACTGCCTTGAGGTCGTGGTTTCGATTCCCACGCCTCACCTTTCTTTTCTTTTTATTTTCCCTTTCTCCTTTACTCTCCTTCACAGCTTTGAGGTCGTGGGTTCGATTCCCATGCCTCACATTCCTTTTCTTTTATTTTTCCTTTTGCTTCCACTCGCTGCATAGAGGTCGTGGGTTCGATTCCCACGCCTCGCATTTTATTTTATTAATTTCCTTCTACCTTACTTTTCAGCCAGCACACCCAAGATCGATTCCACTTGACCCCATTTCCCTTTTCACATTTTTAAGGGAAATTCACGGATGAGGTCACAGGTTCGAATCCTGGTGACCTCATCCCTTTACACTCAAATAATTTCCAGATTTTTTCCTCTACATTTAGCCTAAACTAAACTTGTAAGTTTGCTGGAAATTTATTCTTTTTTTTTAGCTTATTTTCACCAACATTTTCACTTGAAATCTTAGGGAAATTCATAGATCATTTAACACTTTTTGGGGTGCATTTTTCATAGATTCGTTTAGCCAAAAGATTTGTACTCAAATCAGCCACACTTTCATTTTAATGAACATCACAATTTACATAGGTTTATGCACGTAAAATGACAACCAAAACATTATCAAATTTGGAGCCTTAACCCGAGAACCTCATTCACTGTAATATACTTGCACACGCACACACTTGCACATAATTTCGAATACATGGTTGTCTTTCATACAATTTCAAGTACACAAACATAATAATATTCATCACGAAAACATAACATACACCTAAATCTACCAGCAATCATACCCAACCTACGATTCATTTGGAGCTAGTGACAGGGGCATGCAAAGGGGGAACAATCCTAGTTTTTGGACCGAATAATCTGAATATTAAGGGGTCTCTTGGGAAAGGGACTAATAGAGAAGAAAACCCATACCTTTTTGACGTTAAACCCTTGAATTTCTGCCCAAAAACTTCACCCAAGAACACGTCTAAGCCTCCTCAATGTCAACTCCACTCGAATGCCAACCTCCCTTAGCCTAGTGTGCGATTCACGTTTTTTTTCTTGTGATTTCGTGTGAGTTCTTCAAATGTGAAGAACTTGGTTTATTTTTATGCTTTTGTATCTTATTTTCGCAGAGAAAATACGTGAGAAAGAATAAGAGAGATTGAGCGTGAGAGTGGAGAGATAAACGTGAGAGAATGGGAGTTGTAGGAGGCTTAGGAGTCTAGTTTTAGGACTTAGTCAATAGGGTTTTGTTTATTAAATAAAAATCTGATTTTTATTTTATTTTAAATCAGATAATGAATAATAATTATTAATTAATTACATTAATTCAATAGCTTAAATAAAAATCACTTTAATTCATTGCTTCCACCTAGGTTCGAACCCGGGTGGAGCAAGACTTCACTTCAAGAGCCCAATTTCGGACCTCTCTCCCCAAAATGCCCTTCAACCTTATTAATTAAATAATTAATTACATGTTTAGGGTAATTACGATACTACCCTTAGCCAGGAATAAGACCATTTTACCCCTAGACCCTTCAAACCTAAGATTTCCCTTTTTTAAGTCCGGTAAAGACTCCTTCGAGTAAATCTTCGTATTCGAGAGCCCTACATGGTTGGACCCAACCTTTCTAAGCTCAATGAACTCCCCAAGTTAGTTGGCTTGGCTGTAGCAAGGGTTTCGAGGTCTGGTTCTACGCGCATCAATCCGTGTTAACCCTGGTCTAATCATAGGCATTCTTGACACATTAAGCATTTCTTATCTTATCCATTTTTAGGGTTTTTACATTAAGAAAAACGGAAGTTTTACTTTATGTGCTAAATGATGATTATGCGATGTTTTGTAACATGATTCATGAAGGTCTTATCCAAATAGCATAACTTCTATGTTTCAATTAAATTGTCCTCTTTTACTTGTGTTTTTGCATAATTACATACTTAGTACAAAGTTTGTACTAACCCCATAATTTTCTATACTCTATAAGTATAGGTTGGAGGCAAGTTAAAGGTTAGAAGGCAAGCTTGGGAATTGACTCTCTCAAGACTAAGTATGTCCATAGTCTATGTTTCTTTATTTCTTCTTTGACACTTGTATAACACTATTTATGTATTTATTTCAATGTAAAGGGTCATTTCCCTAAGATATTTAAGTCATGTATTTAAGTTAACTCGTGACGATGAGACTTGTTTCTTTAGTTTTTTTATAAAAGACGTTTCTTATTATGATTTTGTGAATAGTTTTAAATTCCTCAAGATCCCTTTGTTGAAGGGGATATGACTAATGTGGAGATAATGGCTGTCCTTAGGTCTTTGACTCAACTTATGATGAATAAAGCTCAAGTCGTCACTAATAATGTGGTGGCCCAAGCTAACCTAGGCCTTTCACCCTAACCCAATGCTTGTACTCCCGCTTCTAGAATTCGAGATTTCATGGGGATGAACCCTTCTACTTTCCATGGCATTAAGGTGGATGAAGTTCCACAAGGATTCATAGATGAGGTGTTCAGGGAGGTGGATGCTATGTGTGTGACTCCTAGAGAGAAAGAGAAACTAGCCTCTTATCAACTTAAGGATGTGCTCAAGTGTGGTTTGATCAATAGATGTATGAGTGACCCTTAAGGGAAGGTCCAGTAGATTGGGTAGTATTCAAAATGGTCTTTCTTGATAGGTTCTTTCCTAAAGAGTTAAGGAAGAGAATTTTAGTAGAATTCATTGACCTTCATCAAGGGGGAATGAGTGTGAGGGAGTACTCTATCAAGTTCACCCAACTCTCTATGTATGCTCCAACTTTAGTAGCCAACTCTAGGGCTAGAATGAATAACTTCATGATGGGGGAGTATAGTATGGTTGAGACAGAATGTCGTATGACTATGCTCCATAATGATAGGGCTAACTCTAGGCTCATGGTGTATGCTTAACAAATTGAGGATTCCAAGCTTAGTGAGATGACTGGAGATGGAAAGTGTCCTTGGTCATATGAATCAAGTCAACCTAAGTCTAAGAAGAGGTTCTATAATCAAGACTTTTCCATGGGGAACAAGGATAGGGTTTCAACCAAAATTCTCAAGGAGGTTGCTATACTTTTGAGATGCCTAAGTGTACTTCATGTGGGAAGCAACACTTGGGTAGGTGTCTTGCCGGCACGGATGGTCGTATTGGATGTGGTAATAGGGGTCATAAGATAAGAGATCTCCCTAACCTCACGGCAAAGGGGAAATAGATCAACCAACCTCATCATGGTGGTCCGGATCCTAATGTTCCAAAGAAGAGTAATTTTTATGAACTTCAAGCTAGCAAAGAAACTTATCCAGAATGAATGACTTGGTAAGTCATAAGTTCCTTATGGTTGTTTTGATTTGCTTTAGATGAGTTTACCCTATGTGGGGGAGAATGAGTTGAGTAGGAACTTGTTGATATCCTTATCATTTCTTCTATTCTTACTGAAGGTTGAGACCAAAATCCTTAGTAGTTGTTTTGTTTTGGAATCTTGCATTAGTATGAGTAGCATGTCTCCTTATGTTATGAATTTCATTGATCAAGTGATATGTTGCATGCTCTTGATTTTCATAGTTTCATGATTAGATTTGTAGTTGATCTATAATTCTCATGTCAATATGTAGCTAATGATATTGTTTGGATTGCTTCAAAGTTGTTATGCTTATGTGCCAATGTGGGATTCGAAAAATATTACATGTTGAGCTTTATTATTATATTATGAGCATGTCTAATGTTGGATAAGGTAGTTCCTCCATAAATGAAATGAGAGTGATGAAGTAAGTTTGTTCTTTGAATTGTGGAGTTAGTTCCAAACTTGCTTGTGTTGCTTAAAATGATTAATGATATGAAGTTGGCGTTCCTTGTAATCTTAGTGAATTGACTATGAATTTTGTGACCTTTATTATATGTGTGGTATGCTTCTATTTGAGTCCATGATGTCCTTAAACGTGTTTAGTGTCATTCGAGGACAAATGTTGTTCTAAGTGGGGGAGTTTGTAACGACCCTAAAAATGAAATTGGTCAAACTAGAGCTTATCATGTGTTTCATGAGTTAATAATAAGTTAAAATAAGGCATATTATCATTACAAGTCAGTTGGTGAAGTTTTGAAGTGAAACGTAAAGGGACGACCAGGACGTTCGGAAACTAGCCTTGTGTGAGTGCTAGTGTGTCCTTGTTTGATGTGCATGTTTTAGGTTTTGTTTGGTTTCTAAAACCAATGGGATGATCTTAGAACCTAGAGGGATGTACCAAGGGTCAAAACTTTCAAGTACAACCCCTCGGGGACCACCCTAAGGGTCCACAAGGAGGACACAAACGTTGGACAAGGAAGCTGCCCAAGGCCGCATGCAGGGCCATGATTTGGAGGCCACCTTGCATCGCGCACCTGGAACCGAAGCTGCATATACGTCGCGTGAGTGGAATGAGGTTCACTGCCTTAAAATTTGAGATTTTTTATGTAAAATTAGAATCCGGAAAAGGTTACAAATAGTGTAGGGGTCCTTTGGGAACTTTGGAAATTATTTTTGTACAGTTTTAGGTCACTTTAAACCCCATTTAACCCATCAATAGAAACTCTAAATCTCAAATAAAAAATCTCTCCAAAATAATTTTCTCCAAACCTCCATTTTTAAGAAGCTTCAAGCTCCAAGGAAGAAGACCAAATCCTTGAAGTTTCTTCACTAAATTTCGTATGTTTTCTTCATATTGAGTTATGGTAGTTCATTCTTGACTCTTCTTTCATTGAAGGAGTCCATTCAAAGACTTCTCAAAAAAGGGTTTCCAAACTCCATACTCTTCGGTTTTTTATTCTAAACATGGGTCTTGCATGATAAAATTTTAATGAATGTAATATGGTATTATTCAATCGTAGCTGATGATTTTAGGGTCGAAAACTTAATAAAATAAATGCTCATTCACTTTCTCACTTTTGGATTATAAAGTGGGTATAACGTAAAGTATTTGATAATGATAGAACTATGGTTTTCTTTATGTTATAGTCTGATTTATCTACTGCCTCAAATGCTAATTTATGATGTATTGTTGGAGAAATTTAGAAAAAGGTGGTAAAGGCTTTGATGAAGGGTAAGTTGTTCTAATCTTGCTTAGTTCTTATTGTTAAATGATCTTGAGTGGTATGGTCCACCTTTGGTGGAGGTGTTTACTTGAAGTATATGAATATGTTTAAGCATGTGTATTGTGATTCTTTCCTTGAAGGCATAATGTGTGATGTAAATTGATTATTATATTGTATATGAATGACATGTTTTAAGAAGATGAAAAGGTGAATCTTGATGATGTTAGGTCTAAATGATGTTTATATATATATTAAGCATGGTAGTTTGTAAAGTATGATGGATGTTGGTATGAGAATGTCTTGAAGTCAATGTTATGAATTATGATGATTATGTGGAAGGTGCTCACTTGTACTCACGCACACACTTTGAATGAAGTTATGAATGAAAATGGGGGATTGTAGGGTGGACACTTTTCGTGAGTAGAGATGAAGAGTCTAGCCAATCCCTACTATTACTTAGTATGAAAAAGGGTGATTTTGGGGTTAACGCTCTCCATGAGTTTTGATGAAGTGTTTAGTAGCAACCTCACTCTAGTTAGATACCCTTTCCATAACAATTCTTTACTTAAGTCATTAAGTTCATTTAACCATTTAGGAGACACTCAACACTTAAGGACATTCATATAATGGTCTTGGTGAAGACATAGGGACTGAGAAACTAACATCTTCCAAGCCTATTCGTGCAATGTCTAGATAGCGTCTCATACAACTACCTACACTTTATAGAACTTATCCAACACTAGTATGTCTCCCTTACGATGAGAATAGGAAATAATCGATGTAGACCATTGTAGATAAGCATGGAATCAGGTGTTATAACCTACTCTGATCGAGGGTGTTATACTTGACAATGGTAGAACGAGGACACATCCCATGTAGGCACATGGATAAGGAATATCGAGGGTTTCTTTGTTCTCTATTCTCATATTTCAAATAGAGCTACTTCCCAAGCATACTCACTTGGTGCTAGCATTTTTTCTCATAGAGTATTTCAATAAAGAATTATATGAAAATGTTCCATATCGAGGTCACAACCAAATCATAAGACCTTAGCAAAGAGGTTCCCTAAGGTAGCCTTACAATGGTTAAGAGGATAACTCAATGATTTTCCTAATGATGATTTTGTAAGGTCTCGAAAATTACATAGGTTAACTAGAGACTAAAATTGTTTTAATGATTGTATAAGGTCCTAAATATGTCTATTATGTGGTATTGAGGCAGTGTCTAAAGTATTAGGTTCATTGGAAGTCAAACGTCAAGGGATGACCAAGACGTTCGACGACTAAGTCACCTAAGTGCCTCATATGTGGTTCTACGTGTTTATGTGTTTCTCATGAGATTATATGGTTCTTTAATGAGTTAGTATTATGTATATATGTAGTGTATCAAGTTTTGAGAAATTTGGAGGTCAAACACTCAAGAATGTTCATGACGCTCGAAAGATGTGCCTTGAAATGACCTTGTGTGTCTAGGTATGTTTCGTCGAGTTTTACGTATTCGTTTTTGATGAAATCAGTGTGAGAGGTCCTACACTCGTATACTGTCATGTTTGGGTTGGAAACGTCCGGGAAAGTTATCCCCAAGGACCATCCAAGGGTCCCTGTGAAAGGACCCAAAACTTGGTGTCAAGACTGTCCAAGACAGCCCCAAACGACGGAGGCATCGGCGGCTCGTGGGACAATCAACGCCACGTCGATGGGTGCCGTTGGTAGGGACTTAAGCTGGGGAAGGAGGATAACTATGTCGAGCCTCTGAACTAAACGACGGGAGGACAGGACAGTCCATCGACTGCCCAACCGTCGATGGTTTGTGTCCTGCGTGTAGTTTCAGTGCCATGTGAGGAGTGAAATTGTAATTTCACCCCACTTCACAAATAAAGAGTTTGGCGGTTCTTAAGGATTCTTTTGGGTATTTTATACATGTATTTAAGTCTTTAACACTTAGAAGATTTCACTCTTCAAAATCAAAATCCCAAAATCCCTTAGAAATTCCACAAGACTCCATTAAAGCTAAAACTCAAGAAAGAGCGTAGATTGGTGATTTGAGTGGAGATTCTTCATAAAATTGAAGGAATATCATTGTTGAGGCATGGCTTTTGATCCATGAAACTCGTTTCATCAAGGATCCCAACTTTCAAAGATGTTTTCTAAAGTTTTCGAAAGTTGAATTGACCTATTTCATGATCTACCATGGGTTCTTGCATTACTGATTTTTAATCATTGTCTAGTGATTAAATTGTGGTTATTAAGATGATTTTAACTCAATTAACCTATGAACCCTTGTAATTGATGAACCCTAGTTTTTGACTAATTTATGGATTACTTGATATTGGTCTAATGTTTATGAATTCATGTGTAGTTTCATATGGGCTTTCTAATGATATAAGAATTGTATTCAATTGTTATCTAATTGGTCTTAGATTGTTGAATCTATATTGAATTGGTTTAGATTTCATTGAGTATTATAGTTTATGCATTGAATTGGTGTTCATGGCCATGGGTAAGGGCCTTATGATATTGAATTGGATGATTTGACATTTGATTGAAGTATTGACGATGACGTGGTGGTACGCTGACATAATTTACTTTATTAAAAGTTAATTAGACTTCAATTAAGTTGTTGTTGGTTTGGTCCACTTATGGTGGCGGTGTTATGTGAATTGATGTGGCCTTGTCGGCGTTATTTTAAGTACATTGATGATCATGGACTTGTCAGCACTACTTGAAGTTATATGGCTATTTGTGTAGTTAATTAGGTGATGTATGATAATATCTACTTACATGTGGAAGTGTGTGTTATTCTATTGATGATGTTTAGGTAATCAAGTTATGCTATGACTATGTGTTAAGTGTGTAGTATTAAAGTTGATATATGTTTGTTCCTAACTTGGTTATATAAGCCTATAATGGTTATGTTGATGATTATAGAGTAATGAATAGGTTGACTAAATGATGTTAAGGGTCATTACTAAGTGTCTAAAGAATGTATGTTATATGTGCTAAAGTGAAGTATGTTGTGTCTTGTTTAGGTAGACTTGTGTCCCTTACTTGATGCATGTATGAATATGAATATAATCTGATATCTTCACTTAGAAACCTAAAGAGACTTAGTCTTGAATGAATGAATATTAGGTGAGACCTTGAATGATGATAAGAAGGTCCTTTATGTGAAACCTTGAACCAAGTGGTAAGGTTATGAAACTTGGAAGTCGAAAGCCGTAGTGGTATCCTTCATGTAATGAATGATGGAATTAAGGTTGATTGGCTGGAACGGAATCACATTAATCATTAGAAAAGTCATGATGAAATTCTAATCGCCATAATGAGATAGCCCTAGTGGACCTTGCTTTGGTAGGGTAAGTGTAATTGGGTCATGAACATGATACGGGACCCATTTGTATGAACCTTAGTGTGATTTAATCTATGAGAACGAAGGCTAGCATCGAGTGAGTATGGTAAGGGAAGTAGTTCTAGTTAAAAATGAGATTAGATTACAAAGCATGCCCTTCATATTTCCTTAACCATGTGCCTACATGGGATGTGTCTAAGTTCTACAATTGTCAAGTAGAACAACCTCATAGGAGTAGGATAGAACTCCAGATTCCATGTTTTGCTACCATGGTCTATGTCGGTTATTAACTATTCTCATCATATGGGATACCTATTAGCATTAGAGAAGTTCTATGAGGTTTAGGTGGTGGTATGGGACGCTATCTAGACATTGCACAATAGGCTTTGAAGATGTTAGTTAGAGTCCCTAGGTCTTGTCCAAGACCATTATTTGAATGTCCTTTATGTGATGTATGTCTCTTACACTACAAGAAAAACAGCCTCTAATGAAGGGAAATATAGTCCCTGAAAATCTAAATCTGGTCCCAAATGCAAATTTGAGACCAGAAAATGTTGGTCGCAACCCATCGTACCGCCTTCGTCGCTATAGAACTATAGAGATGGGATAAAATATTTCCTTAAATGTCATTTGAGACGGGAAAAGATAAAGTCGTTAAATAACTTTAGACACCACATATCTAGTCTCAAATAGACAATATATATCTTGGGAAAATCTATTTGTAGGTCGTTACAACTTTTTAGAGACCATGAACACATGGTCCTAGTAATCATTAGTGACGAGAACATTCTGGTCCTTGATCAACTATTGGGACGATATTGTAATGGTCGTTAACAGTTTTAAAAATGAGGATGACCTGGTGCTTGAGTATGTTTAGGGACAAGAATTATCTGGTCCTTGATTGGTTATAGAGATAAGATATTTCTGGTCCTAGATTGGACATCAATGGTCTTATATCAATTGATATAACAATAAAAAAAATTCTTCAACAAATGCTAAATTTCTACTAAAACTTTAGATTCAAAAAGAAGATATGGAGAGACAGAAACAAGAAGATAGAGATAAAGAGTTCAATTAATCATACAATAAATTGGACAACATCCCATGATGTTTGTTTCAATATGTTCTTCAAAAAACTTAGCCAACATTCGAGTTAGACTATATACTATCGAGTTTTGCATAACATTCACGGCAAACTGATAACAAGCTTGTGCATTTCTTCTAAGTTTGTATCTTGACTTGAAACTTCCACCTTCAAAATATGTAAGTTCAAAATTTTTAAAAACGATAAATAACTATGGTATACATATCAATTTTAAACAAGAATTAGGTAGATCGCTCACCCCAAAAGTGGTTAAAACTTCACCACGCATTATCTAGAAATATCCACAAAAGTTGCGGAACATAAGAAAAATCAATTAGAAAATCATTAAGATGCATTTACCAAGAATTCAAATATTATTTGGGTGCAGAAAATTTGACATATCAAGTGTCTGTCAAAAAATACAGTAATCCGGAAATTAACAAATATAGAGATAGGCACTTATTTGCAGTTCTGAAGAAAATTTTAATTAATGAAGTACGCAACTACGCATTATGAGCTTCTTTGTTATAGGGTTCTCTCGAATAATGATGTCTTGGAAGACACTCTTCCATGTTAAGTTCTGCATCCCTTCTAACTGTGATTTTGGCAACTTTTTTTCAGCTGCTTAAATTTATGAACTGTTGTATTTCACAAAAATATACGAAAAACAAAAGTAGCAGCTCTGGCCTAAAGCGTCATACCAATTTCACAGCTTCAAAAACCAATATCATACAGTCAGGAACTATGGCCAAAAATACTTGTGAAGAATCCCAGACAACAGTAAACAAACAAGTTAGCAGACCACAATAATAGTAATGACAAAAGTAAGAGTAGTGACTTTTGATTCATTTTAATCCTCCACAAAGGCCTTGTATTTATCTGCAGGTAGCTGACTTATGAGAATATATGACTTTGCATCAGCTGCCAATTGCAAAATATTTTATTTTTCCTATCAATGTTGCCCCAATCTAATTAGGTGTAGTTCATTGAAACGTGTATTCACCCTTATTAATATTTGCTTTGGCACAAGAGAAGTAGTACAACATGTGAAATTGAAGGACATGAAACTAGAAAGCAATATTACAACTACCTGTATACTAACTTTCATCCCTAACAGGTCTTATGGTCGTATAAACAGAGGCAAGGTCTTCTTGATTTTTGTTCTTGTTAGCATCAGCCAACTTCTTCTTGACTTTTTATTTCTCGTATTTTTAACAACATTTTCTTAGATCTTAATCTCCTAACAACTTCAATGGATCAATTCCACCATCAACTGACAATTTATGTATGTGTTATGGCTTGATCTAAGTGATAATAAAATTAGTGGGACTATCCCAATCTCACACAATTCAGCACCTGAGTAGGCATATAATGTTTTACCCATTCCTTGTAGTTACTTAACAAAAATTCAACTCTCTGGTCCTATCCAACAATTTCTATCAGACACATAACTTTCAAGTAATAAGCTTATTCAATTTACCAAATGCACATCTTTTCAACTGCTTCAGGTTCAACAAACTTGTTATCTTTCTTTCACATCTAAAAGAAAATCATCTTTCCATTCATGAAATATCTTTACGCTAGTACCTTTTGATAAATAATCTCTCAAATAGGCTTACTACCAATATAATGAAACATCTTCAACTTAGCTCGATTTTCTGCATTCCCGCTGCTTCTTGTCTAAATACAAATTTGTCTTAGTTTGTTGCTTTTATTTATTTTTTTGAAAGAAAGAACTAGAATATTTTCCGATACACATACAACACTGAAGCAATGTTACTACTGTGATCCTCTCATCAATAAATGATCACTGGATCAGACATCAAAATACTCCCATACATATGCTACACTTATACAAACAGAGAAATATATTGTCCTCAAAGATGAAAACAAGTTTGGAATAGAATCTAATTAAAGCCAAGAATGTTTACTTTTGAATAGAAGCTAAATAAAAGCAAAGAATGTTTTCTTTCAAAAGAAGCAATTTCTTAAATTCTTTACAACATTAGTAATCTTCAGAATAGCAATTCTACACATAGTTATATATAACAAAATTCTACATAACTCAGAGCCCTCAATAAGCTATTATGATAATAGACAGTGAAGCTTTTAAAGGATTCTTCAAAAATATATAACAAAATATCATCTTTTTACTATCATTTTTTATGTTGTCAGACAATATAAATATGGATTAGACGACCATCCAGAAAAATTAGCTGCATAAGATGAGGCCTCACAAACTCATCTTAAGAACCTTACAAGCTCCTATGAGAACACAAATTAGCAAGAACTGTTACATAAAGTGCAGAAATATACCAGTTCTCTCATAGGACATAACAAACCCTTGGATAATATTGTGTAGATAAGTGTTATCAGGCAACTCAAGAAATAGAAAATAGTACTTTTCAATTTTTTCCCAGTGTTACACTCTACTGTTGTTGAAGCCCTTTTTGTTAAAGAGGATGAATAAATAAGAAATATATCTACTGCTCGAAAGGTAAAATTGTTACAGTTTTCGTTTTGGACCTTTCTCTTTTGCGGCAATAAGTTGCTCATTTAAAGTATTAGGTGCATTGGATGTCAAACGTCAAGGGACGACCAAGACGTTCGACGACTAAGTCACCTAAGTGCCTCATAGGTGGTTCTATGTGTTTATGTGTATCTCATGAGCTTATATATTTATTAAATGAGTTAGTATGATGTAAATAGGTAGTGTGTCAAGTTTTGAGAAGTTTCGAGGTCAAATACTCAAGAACGTGACATTCGAAAGATGTTCCTTGAAATGACCTTGTGTGTCTAGGCATGTTTCGTTATGTTTTACGTCTTTGTTTTTGGTGAAATTCATGTGAGAGGTACTAAACTCGTATACGGTCATGTTTTGGTTGGAAACATCTGGGAAAGTTATCCCCAAGGACCATCCAAGGGTCCTTGAGAAAGGACCCAAAACATGGTGTCAAGACTGGCCAAGGAAGCCCCAAACAACGGAGGCATTGACGGCTCGTGGGCCAATAGATTCCCCGTCGATGGGTGCCGTTGATAGGTACTGTATTTGGGTAAGGAGGAGAACCATTTCGAACCTCTGAACCAAACGACGGGAGGACAAAACGGTCCGTTTGTGGACAAACGGTCCGTCGACTACCCAACCATCGATGGTGTGTGTCCTGCGTGCAGTTTCACATCCAAGTGAGGGGTGAAGTTGTAATTTCACCCCACTTCCAAATAAAGTGTTTGGTGGTTCCTAAGGTTTCTTTTGGGTATTTTAGATATGTATTTAAGTCTTTAACACTTAGAATATTTCACAATTCAAAATCAAAGCCCCAAAATCCCTTAAGAATTCCTCAAAACTCCATTAAAGCTAAAAATCAAGGAAGAGCTTGGATTGGTGATTTGAGTGGAGATTCTTCATCAAATTGAAGGATTATAATTGTTGAGGTATGGCTTTTGATCCTTGAAACTCGTTTCATCAAGGAGCCCAACTTTCAAAGATGTTTTCTAAAGTTTTCTAAAGTTGAATTGACCTATTTCATGATCTACCATGGGTTCCTGCATTAATGGTTTTTAATCATTGTTTAGTGATTGAATTGTGGTTATTAAGGTTATTTTAACTCAATTAACCTATGAACCCATGTAATTGATGAACCCTAGTTTTGACTAATTTATGAGTTACTTGATAATGGTCTAATATTTATGAATTCATGTGTAGTTTCTTATGGGCTTTCTAATGATATAAGAATTGTATTCAATTGTTATCTAATTGGTCTTAGATATTTGAATCTATATTGAATTGGATTAGATCTCATTGAGTATTATAGTTTATGCATTGAATTGGTGTTCATGGCCATGGGTAAGGGCCTTATGATATTGAATTGGATGATTTGTCATTGGATTGAAGTGTTGATGATGAGGTGTTGGTACGCTTCCCTATTTTACTTTATTCAATGTTAATTAGACTTCAGTTATGTTGTGATTGATTTAGTCCACTTATAGTGGCAGTGTTATGTGAATTGATGTGGCCTTATAGGCACTACTTGAAGTTATATGACTATTTGTGTAGTTAATTAGGTGATGTATGATAAAATCTACTTACATGTGTAAGTGTTTGTTAGTCTATTGATGATATTTAGGTAATCATGTTATGTTATGACTATGTGTTAAGTGTGTAGTCTTAGAGTTGATATATGGTTGTTCCTAACTTGGCTATATGAGTCTATAATGGTTATGTTGATGATAATAGAGTAATGAATAGGTTGACTAAATGACGTTAAGGGTCATTACTAAGTGTGTAAAGAATGTATGCTATATGTGCTAAAGTGAAATATGTTGTGTCTTGTTTAGGTAGTCTTGTGTCCCCTACTCGATGCATGTATGAGAATGAATATAATGTGATATCTTGACTTAGGAACCTAAAGAGTATTAGTCTTGAATGAATGAATATTAGGTGAGACCTTGAATGATGATAAGAGAGTCCTTTATGTGAAACCTTGAACCAAGTGGTAAGGTTATGAAACTTGAAGTCGAAAGCCAATGGTATCCTTCATGTAATGAATGATGGATTTAATTTTGATTCGCTGGAACGACATCACATCAATCCTTAGGAAAGTCATGATGAGCTTCTTGTCGCCATAGTGAGATAGCCCTAGTGGACCTTGCTTTGGTAGGGTAAGTGTAATTGGGTTATGAACATGATATGGCCCCGTTTGTATGAACCTTAGTGTGATTTAATCTATGAGAATGAAGGCTAGCACCGAGTAATTATGGTAAGGGAAGTAGCTCTATTTAAAGAATGAGACTAGATTACAAATCATGCCCTTCATATTTCCTTAACCATGTGCCTACATGGGATGTGTCTAAGTTCTACCATTGGTAAGTAGAATAACCTCATCGGAGTAGGATAGAACTCCGGATTCCATGTTTTTCTACCATGGTCTATGTCAGTTATTGCCTATTCTCATCATATTGGATACCTATTAGCATTAGAGAAGTTCTATGAGGTTTAGGTGGTGGTATGGGACGCTATCTAGACATTGCACAATAGGCTTTGAAGATGTTAGTTAGAGTCTCTAGGCTTGTCCAAGATCATTATTTGAATGTCATTTATGTGATGTATGTCTCTTAATTGAACTAATGAACTAATGGCTTAATGATATAAAATGTGTAAATGAATAAGTACCTAATCTAAAGTGACTTAAGGATTCCTTAGTTAAAGTGTGAAGAGGGCATAAAGGATGATCTCTTCATGTCTTATCTATGGAAGTCTTGAGACTACGGTTAGGGAAGTTGGTTGTTATGTTTGACATGATCTAAACTTAGGAAGTCTTAAGGATTATTTAGGTAGCATTGAAGAGGGTGTATGGGCATTCTCTTCTAGGAATACTTGAGTAAGTGTTTTGATAGCCTTGGTATGGGAGATTTTCATATTATGTATGTCTTGTATGTTGGTGTATTGTAGGAGTGTATGTGTCTCATTATGAGTAATCTTGACGATCGTTTAGGAACATCTAGAGAGGGTGTATGGGAGTTCTCTTTGTGTAACTTAAGTGAATCTTAGTATGAGTTTAGTGAGAAGACTACATGCTAGAAGGTGTTAAAAATAAAGGGAAGAGACTTCACTATAACAGTGAAGTTCACAGTGAAGAACTTCAATGTACAGTGAAGTGAGGTTACTGTAAAGTAACCTATAAAATGTGTTAATTGATTTTAAATGTTTTCTTATGTGATTCTAAGTTACTAAATGTTGTTCTTATGATGATATTATGATATTTAAATGAAAATATGTATATTTCCAATAAATGTCTATTTTCATGATTTTATGCATTAAGTCATACTTAGTACATGTGGTTGTACTAATTCCATGTTTTTATCTATGTATATAGATCTTGGTAGGTGAAGAGATTTTGGGAAGAAGACTTGAATTTAGAAGGTCGTTCAAGAGAAGTTGAAGTATGTCCTCACTTGACTCAAGGGCATATATGTCTTTTATGTTTCGTAGTGAAGTATTGTAATAGACTTATTAGTACTATGTTTTGTATTTCGTATGGGCCGTGTTCCAAGTACTCTTGTGTCTTAAGATGATGATATTGAGCCTTAGTATTTCCTATTACTTTTATACAAAAGAATTTTTAAAGACTATGATATTGTTTTCTGAAAAGTTTTAATTCCGCACTACTTTTCATTATGTATATGCGATGAATGATATGAAAGGCTTGTATGAGACCTCTGAGAGGTCGAGTACGCCGTGTCACAATCCGAGATTGTGTCCTAACTTCTAGGGTGTGGTCTCAGGATGTGACAGATTTCATGCCGTTCCAGCCAATCAACCCTATGTCCACGATTCACACAAGAAGGATAACATTACAGCTTTCAACTACAAGGATATAATAACCATCATTCTAGAAGGTTCCACATAAAAAACCTTCTTAACTATATTCAAGGTCACATGTCAATCACACATATAAGACTAAGAAGCTTTATCATACTAAGTCAAGGATTCACATATTCACATACCTTTCATGCATCAAGAAGAGGGACTTAGCTCTACCTAATCAAAACACAACATTCCTCATAGCACATATAAGAATTCATCATAAACTACCTTAGTCACACATAGCCATTTAAGAGCACATGTTAACTTACACACATTCATATACAACTTCATCATATATCATCACTTAGGAAGAATCATAACATAATCATTCACATAAGATCATACAAGTACTTCTAAAGTACCTAAAACCATATATCATATCATGCTTTGACCCACATGTTCATACAAACCATAACACCACATGCATGATAACCTTACTTCACATGAACATATTCATATTATACCTACATATAAGTCCTAACATGATACTAATACAATTCACAAAGTAATGCCGACGAGGCCACATCTTTGACAAAGTAACACACAAACACCTCCACCATAAGTGGATCATACCAATCATCATTGTAATATAAAAGTTATACATAATATTAAGAGATTTAGGGCAGCATACTCAATATTGAAAGGCTCTTACAATAGCCATGATCTAAAATTCAATAGAATAAACTCAATATACAATGAATAAACAATATACAACATTTAAATAATAAAATTGAGACATCCTGTAATCCACACAATCATGATCTATACATAAAATAATAGCCCTAAATAATCTACACATGAATTCATTACTAATTAGCCATAATAAATTCACCCATAGTATGATAAAATTGAGAGAATTTATAAGGTCAAGGTTTCATGGAGAATTTAATTGTAAAACATCAATTATACATCAATAACATCATATCTTAAGGTTTGAAAACGTTTCATGCAAGAACCAAAGACTTAGAGTAGAAATTTGACTTTTTCATCTTTGAAATCATCTTTGAAATTGACTCTAAGGCTATAGAAAGCCATAGATGAAGAACTCCCATACCTTATTAGAAGAATCCAAAGAGAAATGAAGAAGAAACTCCATTGAAGATCCATCATCAAGCTCCATCTTCACCTTGAGCTCTCATGGAGGTTATTGGACAAACTTTGGGAGGTAATGGGTTTTGATCTAGGGTCTAGGGTCTAACTGAGAATTTAATGAATTAAATACTCTTAAAGTACCCATACACACCTAAAATAACTGTGTTTCTATTTCCTAAGACTTGGAGTGAATTTCCCAAAAAAAACTAAGTCTTAACAGTGATGCTGCCAGAATTTGCAGGCCTATCGACACCCATCACCAACGGACCGTCGACTGGCCTACGCCCCATCGATGGTGGTCCGTTGGTTGGGTATGAAACTTCCAGACCTGCAGGTAACAGGGAAACATTGACGCCTCCCATCGACGAGTCAGCTCCTGGTCGGCTTGCCTCGTTTTGGGGTGGTCGTTTGGCCACAACCACGAAGTCTGCACCCTTAAGTTTGGGTCCTCCTCTAGGACCCCTTGTGGGTCCTAGGTGTAGTCATTCCTGGACTTTAACACCCTAAACACGCACGTCTACGTCTTAGGAACATCTCCAATCTAGTTCAACATTAAACAAGCCACGCAACATGTTAAACACATCCATACTCACAAGGACGTCTAAAGGCTATCTTTATAACGTCATCAGACGTTTTTGGACGTTTAACTTACCAAACTCAACATGCTGCCATTAAACACTATTATTAACCATATAAGGACCTCATGAACGCATGACCCACACATAAGCACATGAAAACACATAAGATCCAACGTCTTGGTCGTTCTGTGATGTTTGACTTCAAACTTAACCAAATCTTTAGACACTGCCTCAAACACCATTTTAACCCATTTCAGGACTTCAAGGCTTCATGACACACACATAAGGACGTAGATTCACCAAAGTCATTTTAGAGGTGTTACACTTCATTGACGACATCTTGGTACATTCGAATACTAAGGGTGAACACATGAACCATTTGATAGTGGTTTTACATGTGCTTAAGTAAAACCAACTATTTGACAAGTACAACAAATTTGTGTTTTGGTCGAGGTCCGTGGAATTTCATAGACATATAATACCTAGTGATGGAGTTGAGGATGATCAAAGGAAAACTGAAGGGGTGAAAAATTGGCCTAGAACATTGACTCCAATCGACATTGGGATTTTCTTGGGTCTAGTGGGACACTAAAAGAGATTCGTGGATTTTTTTGCTTCGATTGCATCTCCTTTGACTACCTTCACCCAAAAGAGTGTGAAATTGGAGTGGTTGGAGGCATGGGAAAAAATCTTCAAAATCTTGAAAGATAGGATTACCTCCACTCCGGTGTTAACATTACCGGAGGGTACCAAGGGCTTCGTTGTATATTATGATGCATTCTGAGTGGGCTTAGGGTGTGTGCTTATGCAACACGGGAAGGTAGTAGCATATGCCTTTAGACAACTTTAGGTGCGTGAGAATAATTGTCCAACTCTTGATGTTTAGTTAGCGGCTGTGGTATTTGCCTTGAAAATATGGAGGCATTATCTTTATGGGGTTCATGTTGATTTGTATATCGACCATAAGTGTCTTTAATATGTGTTTACTCAAAAGGAGTTAAATCTCCGACAAATAAGATGGTTGGAATTGTTGAATGACTACGACATGAGTGTTCTCTACCACCCCGGCAAGGCCAATGTGGTGGATGATGCTCTAAGTCGTATGACCATGGGTATTGTATCTCATGTAGAAGAAGCCAAGAAAGACCTAGTGAAATATGTTCATAGGTTGGCTCATTTGGTTGTTAGATTTGAAGACTCCCCAAATGGTGGTTTTACGGTCCATCATAACTCCGAATAATCTTTGTTGGTTGAGGTGAAGTCGAAGCAACACCTTGATCAATGATTGATGGATTTGAAGGAATAAGTTTATGGTAAGCTGAATGAGTCATTCTTCTTAGAGGGGTGGTGTTTTGAGGTATCAAGAAAGGTTGTGTGTTCCCAATGTTTATGATTTGAGAAACCGGATTCTTGAGAAGCTCATGGTTCCCTTACTCTATTCATCCGTGTTCTACTAAGATGTATCATGACCTTAGAGATATTTTTTGGTGGGATGGCTTAAGAAGGGACATAGCGTAATTTGTTGCCAAGTGTCTGAATTGCTATCAAGTGAAGGTCGAGCACCAAAATTCTGGTGGCTTACTCCAAGAAATACAAATTCCCACTTGGAAGTGGGAAGAGGTAAATATGGACTTCGTAGTGGTTTTGACTCGGACTAGAAGGCAAAATGACTCTATATGGGTAGTGGTAGATATATTGACAAAGTCCGCTCATTTTATTCTCGTCAGGTCCACTTATTCGGCGGAGGATTATGCAAAGATCTTCATAGATGAAATTTTGTGTCTTGATGGTATTTCGTTATCCATAAAATTATATAGGGGAGCACAATTGACATATTGTTTTGGAGGTCATTCCAAAAAGGGTTGGGTACAAAGGTAAAGTTAAGCACCACTTTTAATCCTCAAACGGTAGTCAAGCGGAGCGTACTATCAGAACCCTTGAGGATATGCTTAGAGCTTGTGTGATCGACTTCAAAGGAAATTGGGATGAACATTTGCATTTGGTTGAATTCTCGTATAATAATAGTTATCATTTGACTATATCCATGGCTCATTTTGAAGCTTTGTATTGTAGGGATGTAGATCTCTGGTTGGTAAGTTGGTGAGTTTTCACTTCTTTGTCCCGAATTGGTATAAGAGGCTTTGGGCAAAGTTCGCATCATAAGGGATAGGTTTAAGATGGCCTATACTCGGCAAAAGTCTTATGCCGACAACAGAATAAGAGAGCTCGAATTTGATGAAGGTGATAAAGTGTATTTGAAAATTTCACCCATGAAAGGGGTGATGAGATTTTGCAAGAAAGGAAAGTTGAGTCCTCATTATATGGATCCCTATGAAATTTTGCAATGTGTTGGCAAGGTTTCTTATGAGTTTAGATTACCTAGTGAACTAGTTTAAGTTCATGCAGTATTTCATGTCTCCATGTTTAAGAAGTGCGTTGGTGATCCTGAGTCCATTCGTCCAATTGAGAGTCTAGGTGATGATGAGAACCTCTCTTATGAAGAGGTTTGGGTGAAAATCCTTGATCGTCAAGTGAAGAAATTGAGGAACAAAAAAGTACCCTCCGTAAAAGTTCTATGGAGAAACCACCTAGTTGAGGAAGCAACATGGGAGGCCGAGGCCGACATGAAGTCCTGTTGCCCTCATATATTTTATAATTAATGTTATTTGTTCTCAATAATAATGAATTAATGAGTTAATTTAAATTTGACTTGTTTTGAAAAAGATATGCATATTATGGTAAAAGATTTTTGCTAACATGAAGTTTCATGGAAAAATGCACTTTTGCTTGTTTTGCACTTATTGTGAACTTGGTATGTTGTTGCCTTGATGAAATGATATTGAGCATGTTGATAGGTTGAATTTTGCATACATGACTCTTTAATGATATGTTTAGCTCATGTTGTTGTGAGAAGGAAATTTCTCATGTGGTAATTTTTAGCTTTTATGTGTAGTAGTTGAAGTTTTGAATTGCTATGTGTAGATTGCATGTGATTATGATAATTTGAGGTGTAACTCATGTTGATGATGTATGTTGTTGGTTGGGCTGCTAGTATTGAGTCTATCCTTTCCCTTTAAAAGATTTTAGTGTCATTCAGGGACGAATGTTCCTAAGAGGGGGATCATGTAACACTCCAAAAGTCTAAAACCTAATATAGATCCTCACATGAGTGTCTAAGGTTAGTAACATTGTTTTATGGTCAATAATAGGTTATAAAAGTCATTTTGTATGTTTTACAGTGAAGACGTCAATCCATGAACTCCGAACACTAGTGCAAGAGGTGCTAGTGTGCCTTAGTCTATTTGACAAGGTTTAGGAGTCCGAATTTGATGGAATTTTGTGGTAAGGTTTCTAACACGTATTAGAGTAGGTTTAGAGTCGAAACGTCTAGGTAAAAATCCCTAAGGACCACTAATAGGGTCCTTGAGAAGGAACCTTCCATTTTGACCAAAAGTTGTCATATGAGACAGTGCAGGCAGTGTCCACGTACGCTTGCCATCGATGGGGCGTAGGTAAGACGACGAGGCATAGATTCCTCCGTCGTTGGAAACTTAGAAACTTTTATGAAAGTTGACAAATGTAATTTTTTGACCAAAACGACGGACCTGTAGGACGGTTGGTCCGAAGGCCCGTCGACTGACCTACGAACCATAGGTCGTGGTCTCGTAGGTTAGGCCTGCAATTTTGCTAGTGAGTTTTAGTGACTTCATTTAATTAAGTTAGTTAGTTAGGAGTTTAATTAGTTATTAGGGGTTGGTTAATGAGGTTAGTTAATCAACTATATAACCTACCCTAAGCCTAAACTCAACAAAACACCCAATAATTTCCCAAACACAAATTGCTCTTCCTTCTCTCTTCTTTCTCTCTTCTTTCTCTCTCCCAAAAGAAGAACTCCACTGGAGAACTAGGTCAAGCTATTTTGTGCAGAAATAATTCAATTTTCCTCCATCAATCTTCATCAAATACCAAGATATGGGAACTCTTCACCTTTTGGATTTCTTTCCCAAAAGGGTTCTTCTGAAATTGGTTTTCAAAAAGATGATTTCATATGGGTTTCATTCTAATAGGAATTTGATCTACTATGTTGTATTGTCTATGGTTTCTTTTGATTATTATACTTAGATTATGATGTATTATTATTCAAATATGCTAGTTTTTGATGAGTTAACCTAGTATGTGGAATAGATCATTAAATTGACCCAAGTCTGTAACCCTAGGTTATGAACTAGTATTGAATTGAGTTGTAGTGATGCAATTTACTTCATTATTGTGTTAATTACTATTGTGTGATGATATTGCACCCTTTGTTGGATTTAATTGGATCGTTGATGGTAAAACTTTGGATGATGGCTTGTGAAGGAGATTGGGTAAGTCTTTATGATCTCAAACCTTTACTTCAATTATTGTGGCTTGTACTTTGATGATGAAGTTGATTTGAAGTATACCTTATGATTTAATTAAGTAGGTGTTAGTATGATTATTCAATTGAAATTTCTTGATTATGTATATTGTAAGATGATGCTAAGATGTAATCATATAAGGTTGGTTATGTAATACCTATGTGCCTTACTATATTATGATGATGTTAAAGTGTTAATTGTACTCATGATATTGGATACTATAATGAATATAGCATAAAGAGGGTCCCAAAAAAATCTCCTAGTTCTTGAACTATATTGCCCCCATAGGAACACTAGCTAGTGGATCCAAATATTTGCTATGTTCTTGTTATGGTACTACCATGTCAAGTAGTCCACCTTCTTTAGGTGTAGGGTTCAATGACATCGCATTCCAGTCTAGCTCATGTGGTCTATGATGGTTAAGTCAACATGTTCCCAAAAGTTAAATGAAGTAATAATGTGAACTCTAACTAGGATGACCTAAGGCGTTTGATTTAGTCTAGGTAGGGGTCAGAAATTCTACCTATACATTGAACTAGTTAGCCTTGAGGGAAGTCTTAATAGGATATTCTCATGTCTTATGCTCTTATGAAATAAATGTTATGCTTATGTTGATTCTTCATGTTAATAGTCTATATTGCTAAATATGAGGATGAATACTTATAATGCTATGTTATGTGAAGTTGGACATTATTCATTATCCTTTGGTTAATTTGCTTGGTTGAGGGGAGTTATGGGGCTTCACTTGAACATTGCACTTGTAGACTTGATGAAGGGTTATGGGTAAGGGTTTTACTTATGTTTTAATGTTAGTACCTGATGAACATACTTTGTTGTTATAATATGATGGTAGAGTTGTATTGGCTATGAGTTCTATTATATTATACAAATGTTGACATTGGCTTAACTTAAGTATGTTGGTCTTGTTGTTAATATGCTTGTATCATATGAATATATTATTATTGTCTTAGATGTGTTCTTGGGTTGTGCATAAGGCTTTTCAAAGTAACTTTGCATGGTTTTATCAAATCTCCATTTTTAGCATGATTTCTATGTTGTGTCTGCATATGTTTCAATACTTAGTACAAGTGATATGCTAACCCCTATTTCTCCCTTTTCCCAAACATTTTAGGTTCCGGTAGTTGAAGGGTTCATGACCACTTTGCCATGAAGGCTTGGATCATTTCTCCAAGTGTGGGTATGTCCTCAAACTCCGAGGATGATTTCGTTTCTCACTCCACCTATGTCACATTGTTATAGTCTAAAGACAATCATTTCATTCTTGCTGTTTCAAGATATTTTTGTAAGCTCTAAGTGGCATTTATACATTAGTGTAAGGTCTATGCCCATATTGTTCTATTCCTTATAGATGGTTTAATATGAGACATACCTATTAATACTATATTATGTATGTTATTTATATGTGACGTAAAAGTAGAAGACTAAGTAAGCTTCTTATTGCGAGGAGTATATGTAAACTCCCTATGTAGATATTATGTGTAAGCGAGAGGTATAAGTTAACCTCATGAATTATATGTAGATGAAAAGTTTTAATTTCCCCACTATTTAACCTATGAAAGTAATGAGGAATGCTAAGAGGCTAGTTTTAGTCCTCTTCGAGGACGCCGACGCTGGTTACGTCTAGAGGGTGCTCCCCGGATGTGAAATAATATATAAATTGTAGTTGCATGCAAATGCAATTCTAACTTAGTGTTCTGGACTTTCTTGAGAAAGAGGTTTTAGAACCAAGGTTTTGGATTTATAAGTGGAAGTATTGGGTTGAGGTGAATTAAACTCGAGAGAGTGAATTCTAAAATACATTGTACCTATCTAGCTTCAGAGAGTAGATAAATTAAGGTTTTGGATATTTTTCGTGTTAAGCTTTTTGAGGTTCAAGGGAACTCGCTTTAATAGTAATATTTGTTCAAGACAAATTTGTTGCATTTATAGTATAAGATACACACTGATAGTTAGCGACTGTTCGTAAATTCTAATTACCCATATAGAGAAATTAGCATGTAATTGATCGCATCCTCAAGAATCCTCTCTACTTATTGGTTCCCCTATTTTGGACATTGTTTTAGTTGCTAATTGACGAACCAATCCCCCATATGACATTTTTATCACCCCTTATTCAAGTATATTTGATAATATCTATTACTTCAACTTATTATATTATGTTTACAACTTCATAACTAAATTCAAACATGTACTGCTCCTTGTGGATTCTACCCCAACTCAATTGTTGGGTTTATACTAGATTACCATTGCCTACACCTAGTATTGAATGAGTTGTAGTTAAGAGTTTATCAACCAAGTTGTGGAAGATGCCCGTGGTGTCTCACATACCCATCGAAATAGGGCTTCCCTCCCAAGATCACCTAGAGGGCTCGTGGAGGGCACCATGTAAAGTGTTGTAGACCGTGAAAGGGAAGGTCGTATATTTCCTAAAGAGACACCCTCCAACTGAGCCACTTGAAGGATCGTGAAGGACTTGATGGTACGTGAGGAGGGCCGTGAAGGGGAAGAGGTTGAAAACCAAGTCACGGGTTAAGAACCACGTCCACCAAAATAGGCTATGAAGTCCTTGGCAACTCATGAAGCTTGTCGTTTAAAGGTTGTGTCAGCTTTTAGTTTTGGTAGTTTTGGGTCTCTTGGATTTCATTAAAACAAAGTTAAGTAGTTTTACCCATATCTAGGACCCCTGTATAAGTCATTTTAATCCCAAAACATACCCATTAAAGTCATATCCCTAAAATTCTAAAAGAAGACCAAAGTTCTTCTTTTCCAAATGTTTCTCTCTCTAGAAGTTGAAGAAGATGATTTAAGTTACAGGTCAAGGTCAAGTCTCTGTTCTCAAACTTTTTGTGAGCTTGAACTTGCATTTGAAGAAAGCATTGTAAGCTTGAGTATATTTGATAATGGTGAGTTAGAATTTGAAACTTAGAGTGCACAATTGAACAGTGCATGTGTAGTTTGAACATCTTGTGTGCATTTGTATTGAGTCTTAAATAGCACTATTTGTAGAAATCATTGTTGAACTGATTGATATTTAGTTTTACTTGACAACAAGAAAATTTTTTAAGTTGGGGGTGTTGATGAATCTGAAATTACGAGTGATATTTTCCTCAAATGCCTAATTTAGTCTCCGAATTGATGTTCAAATGTTGATTTGCAGCAATGAAGGCTAAGGAACAAGGCAAGGACATTACCCAGAAAAACCAAGATAACCAAACTGAAGAAATTGAAGGAAGGAAATCTTGGTGGTCGCGAACACATCGTAGCGAACCATCGATGGATTCTTTAGCTCACCTAAAGATTCAACATGCCAACTCTGGAGAAGAACCTACTTGGTGAAGGAAATGGACAGTCGGCGAACCGCCAACCTGATCGTTAACCTCGATTTGGATCACCTAAAGTCACGGAACAATAAGGATAAAAAGTTAAGGCAAACATGCGATGTACAGAAGAAAAGGGTGCTTCGTTGACTTGGTCTGCGGTGCTCGATTTACTTTGCCAAACGGTGGTGAAGGAAGAAGTTTGTGAAACTGTAAATTGAAATTTGAAAACAGGGAAAGGGAGTTTTGATAGTTTCAAGTTTTTCTGATTGTTTAATGGTTTTCCTAAGTTCCCCATTGTAGAAATTAGAGCCTTTGTCACTTTGTTTTGAGGAATTTTTATTTGGGTTTTTGAATTAAGCTGATTTGAAGCATTGTGGAGATTTAGGAATCACTACCCAATTCATGGCTAACATAATTGGTAATTATTTGTTTATTTTTATGATGTGTTCCTAAAATCTAAATTAAATTCTTCATTGAAGTTTCTTTAATCGATACTTGTGTTTTATATATTAATTGTAGTTGCAAATACAATTCTAACTTAGTGTTCTAGACTTTATTGAGAAAGAGGTTTTAGAACTAATGTTTTGTATTGACAATTGTAGGTATTGGGTTGATATGGGTTCAACTATAGAAAGTGAAATCTAAACTCTATTCGACATTACTAGCTCAAGAGAGTAGATAAATTACGGTTTTGGGCTGTTTTTAGTGTTAAACTTGTCGAGCTTCGAGAGAACTCACTTGAATCGTAATAGTTGTTCACTAAAAAGGTATTACATCTATATTATAGCCTACTCACTAATTTTTAGAAATTTTTAGTAAATTCTAATTACCCATTCAGAGAAATTAGCCTATAATCAATCACATCCTCGAGAATCCACTCTACTTATTGTTTGACCTATTTTCAAAGTTGTTTTAGTTTCTAATTAATGAACCAATCCCCCCATATGTAAATTGTGTCCCCCTTTTGATTTATTCAAATATATTTGATAAGTTCTATTCCTAAAACTGATTAGATTATGTCTATAACTTTGTAACTAAATTATAACGTTTACCGCACCTTGTGGCCTCTACCCCAACTCAATTGTTGGGTTTTATGATAGATTACGACCGCTGAAACCTAGTATTTGATAATGTGTAGTTGAGAGTTTATTAATCACATGGTGTGAAGCTTCCCATGGTGGCTCCAAAACCCAACCAAATTGGGCTTCCCTCCCACAAGCACCTATATGGATCGTGGAGGCGCCACGTGCAGTAGTGCAGACCGTAAAAGAGAAGGTCGTGAATTTCCTAAAGAGAGACCCTCAATACGAGCCACTTGACGGATCGTGGAGGAATTTATGGGCCATGGAGAGGTCCTTCAAGGGGAAGAGATGGAAAACCAAGCCATGGGTCAAGGACCACGTCCTCCACAATGAGCTATGAAGTCCTTCACGGCTTGTGAAGTTGGTCGTCTATAGGTTGTATTAGTTATATTTTTAGGGACTTTTGGTTCTTTCTAGATTTCAATAAAAAAAACGTTATGTCATTTTAACCACGCCTAGGACCCCTATATAAGTGATTGTAATCCCAAAACTTGCACATTCAAGTTATTTTCCTAAAATTCTAAAAAAACTAAAGTTCTCCCTCTCCAAATGTTTCTCTCTAAAGAATTTGAAGAAGAAGATTCAAGCTAGAACTCAATTTCAAGTCACCATTCTCTAATTGTCTGTGCGATTGAACTTCCATTTGAAGAAAGCGTTGTAATCTTGAGTATATTTGATAGAGGTAAGTTACAATTTGAAACTTAGAGTGCACAATTCAACATTGTATGTGTTGTTTGAACCTCTTAAGTGAATTTGTATTGAGTCTTGAGTAGCACTATTTGTATACATCCTTATTGAACTAATTGATATTTAGGTATACTTGAGGACAAGAAAAAGTTTAAGTTAAAGGTGGTGATTAATCTGAACAGTCGACTAATATTTTCCCCAAATGCCTAATTTAGGCTCTGAACTGATGTTCAAATGGTGATTTGCAGCAATGCAGTAGCAAAGCAAGGACAGTACTTGGCTAAAATGAGCTAACAAAACTGAAGAAGAAGGAAGGCAATCCTGGTGGTCATCAAGACCACTTAGTGAGCCGTAGAGTGGATATTTAGCTCGACTAAAGTTTCAGCATGTCAGCTCTGGTTAAGAACCTACTTGGAGAAGGAAATGAACAGCTCGCGGACTTCCAACCTGATCGTAAACCTTGATCCGGATTGCCTAAAGTCACAGAACCCTGAGTATAAAAAGTTAAGGCAAAAGGCGAGGGACAGAAACAAAGGGCTCTTTATTGACTTGGTCAGGGATGCTCGACTTACTTCGCCAAATGGTCCTGAAGGATTTTTTTTTTTAAATTATAAATCTAAATTTGAAAACAATGAAAGGGAGTTTTGAGAGTGTTGAGTTTTTATCTGTGTCTAAAGGTTTTCGTAAGTTACCCATTGTAGAACATATAACGTTTGACACTTTTTTCTGGAATTTTCATTTGTTTTTTTGAATTAAGTTTATTTGAAGCATTGTAGAGATTTGGGGATCACTACCTAATTCATTGCTAATATAATTGGTAATAATTTCATCCTTTTTATGATGTGTGGCTAAAACCCCAATTCATGGAGTGTCATGTGATTATTGGCCTAATTAGCTTATGCGTATTGTTTTTTACTAAATTAAATTCTTAATTGAAGTAGATTTGATCTATAGATTTGTATTAATCTATCAATTGTAGTTGCAAAAGCAAGGTGAACTTAGAGTTCTTGACTTGCTAGAGAAAGTGATACACTCAAATTTCACCTCCCTAAAGAAGCATAAGCGGTCATTATCAAGGAAAGAACTCAACTAGTAGGTTGGGGTTGATCCCACGAGAAATATAGTTTAGTCATAACTTTAACCTATGATTATATCTTCTTAGTCAAGGTATTTCCGAAATAAGTAGGTAAAGGAGGGTTTTGGGAAACAAATTACTTCAATTTTGTTCCCCACAAGTTCAAAACACGATATTCCTAGTAATAACAATCCTTTCCTAGTGTATTACATGCAAAGTGATAAGTTAGGTATCTTTAAACCCTTGGTTCGGCATCTAGAGAATTTTACACCGCACCTTGGTCCGGCTACGTGTGTACAATTTACTAAACCTTACCATTACCTTATACTAGAAATCATAATCGATGTATGACTTAGTTATTACTTCGCACCAATCGACACTAGCCTATTGAATAGTATCACACTAAATCTATGTTGATAATAGTTTTCTTATTAACTACCTCTTTTGTCTTGAATTTAGCGACCAGGCGAGTTATAATGCGTGCACTCGTTAAGAAGACTTCCAAAGAAAGGATTATCAATGCATGCAAAAAGACTATTCAATAATTGCTCAATTACTAGTTATACATTTTTAATACCTCGTGGTTCCCACAAACCTAGTTGTGGATTTATTTACCCATATTTGCAAGAACACAATTCATGTATGTAGATGAAAGAATCATGAACTTACATAAGAGGAATAGTAAACCCAAAAGTCCAACTTGAATAGAAAACCAAAAGCTTCAGAAAAATTATGGAAATCGATGAATTGCTTATGTTGGAAACATCAATTCCCAAAGCAAGAACTAGAACAAAATTAATAATAGCAAACCCCCAAAATGAGGTTTTTATCACCTATTTATAGAAAACAAAGTCTTAATGAAAAAAGAATTCAAAATCAGAATGTTTTTTTAAGGCACACGGCTTTAATCTATGAGACAACTGACGGGCTGTCTATCGATCGACGGTTCATGGATTACTTCTATCAACCAGGACTTAGAAAAATTTTGATCTTTGGATGGCACCCTCTCTGAATAAAACAACTGACAAATAACACAGTCCATCGTTCCATCTACAGTCCGTCGATGCTCCTCTGTTACTCTGCACTTAGATTCTTCTAATATCAATAACTGGAACCCTCGCAGTCACATACTACAGTTTACATGTACAATTGACGGACCGTCGATGTAATACTCCAAAAATTCAAGACCTAATATAGAGCCTTACATGAGTGTCAAAGGGTTTAGACACTGTTTTATGACCTAAATTAATGTATATAAGTCATCCGAGAAGTTTTAGAGCCAAGACGTCAAAGAACGTCCATGACGTCCGTAAACTAGCCTAATTGAACTAGTTGATGTCGCTGTGTTTGGGGATGGTTTAGGAGGGTCAAATAAAGTCTACAACTTGTAAAAAGACTTTGTTTAGGTATATTGTAGTTAGAGGGTCTGATCATCCAAAAATGATGCCTCAAGGACCACCCGAAGGGTCATGGAGGAGGAGCCCAACATGTGTGGGAAGGCTGCCAAAGAAACATGCGAAAGACAAAAATCAGTGGACTGCTGCGCGACGCGCAGCCCACACGGACCTCAATGTCCCAAAATTTAGTTTTGGGAAATAAAACGCTTGTTGGCCCCGCGAAACGAAGCCACTTCCTAGATTCAGTTACCATCAACTCAACAAATTCACAATCAAGAACAAGTATCCCCTCCCTCAGATTGATGATTTATTTGATCAACTCCAAGGTGCGAGTTACTTTTCAAATATTTATTGGAGATCGGGATATCACCAACTTAGGGTGAGAGGTGAAGATATTCCCAACAGGGCATTTTTGAGTAGATATGATCACTATAAGTTCTTAGTAATGTCCATTTGTCTCACTAACGCTCCGGAGGCTTTTATGGACCTAATGAATAGGGTGTTTCTATGTTACCTAGATTCATTTGTCATTTTGTTTATTGATGACATCTTGGTATATTCAAATAATGAGGGTGAACACATGGACCATTTGAGAGTGGTGTTGCAAGTGCTTAAAGAACACCATTTGTTTGCCAAGTATAGCAAATGCGAGTTTTGGTTGAGGTCGGTAGCATTTATTGGTCATATCATCTCTACTGAAGGTGTGGAGTTTAATCCAAGAAAGACTGAAGTGGTGAATAGTTGGCCTAGACCTTTGGCTCCTACAGATATTAGGACTTTCTTAGGCCTAGCCGGTTATCACAAAAGGTTTGTCGACGGGTTTGCGTTGACTGATTCCCCTTTGACAACCTTGATTCAAAAGAATGTGAAATTTGAGTGGTCGGAGGCATATGAAAAGAGCTTCCAAATGTTAAAGGATAGGCTTACTTCCGCTCCGATATTTACTCTACCAGAGGGTACTAAGGGTTTGGTGGTCTATTGTGATGTATCTTGAGTCTTGTTGGGGTGTGTTCTTATAAACATGGCAAATTCATAGCCTATGCTTCTAGGTAACTCAAAGTTCATGAGAAGTATAATCCTACTCATGACCTTGAGTTAGCGGCCATGGTATTTGCTTTGAAAATATGGAGGCATTATATTTATGGGGCTCATGTTGATGTGTATACGGACCATAAAAGTCTCTAATATGTATTCACTCAAAAAGAGTTGAATTTTTGGCAATGGCGATAGTTAGAGTTGTTGAAATACTATGAGATGAGTGTTCTCTATAACCTCGGCAAGGATAATATGGTAGCAGATGCTCTAAGTAGATTGTCCATGGGAAGTGTGTCTCATGGAAGAATCCAAGAGTAACTTAGTAAAAGATGTTCATTGGTAGGCTCGTTTAGGGGTTCGAATTGAAAGTTCTTCAAATGGTTGTATGGTTTTACATCATAACTCCGAGTCGTCTTTGGTGGTTGAGGTGAAGTTTAAGCAACACCTTGATCCATTGTTGATTGAGTTGAAAGAATCGGTTCTTGGTAAGATGAATGAGTCATTCTCCCAAGGGGGGATGGTGTTCTTAGGTACCAAGGGAGATCGTGCGTGCCCAATGTGGATTATTTGAGGAATAAGATCCTTAGGAAGCTCATGGATCCCGTTACTCTATTCATTTGGGTTCTACAAAGATGTACCATGACCTTAGAAAAGTATTTTGGTGGGATGGCCTAAAAAGGGATATTGTGGAGTTTGTTGCAAAGTGTCTCAATTGTCAACAAGTGAAGTGTGAACACCAAAAGCCGAGTGGTCTACTACAAGAAATCAAAATTCCTACTTGGAAGTGGTAAGATGTTAATATAGATTTTGTAGTAGGTTTGCCTCGAACTCGAAAGAAATATGACTCTATATGGGTGGTGGTTGATAGCTTGACCAAATCTGCTGACTTTATTCCCGTTAAGGATACTTTTCTGGCAGAAGACTATGCAAGGATCTTTATGGACAAGATAGTGAGTCTTCATGGGGTTCCTTTTTCCTTTATATCGGATAGAGGTTCTCAATATACGTCTAGATTTTGGAGATTATTTCAAAGAGGTTTGGATACTCAAGTGAAATTAAGCACCACTTTTCATCCTCAAACGGATGGTCAAGAAGAGCGGACTATTCAAACTCTTGAAGATATGCTTAGGGCTTATATCATTGATTTCAGGGGAAATTGGGATGATCACTTGCATTTGCTGGAGTTCTCTTATAACAATATCTTTCATTCATCCATCTCTATGTCTCCATCTGAAGCCTTGTATGGTAGGAGGTGTAGGTGTCCTATTGGATGGTTTGAGGTTGGCGAGTATTCACTTCTTTGTCCCAATTTGATCTATAAGACTTTGGAGAAAGTTCATATCATAAGGAACCGGTTTCAAACAGCCTATAGTCGGCAAAAATCCTATGTCGATCATAGGAGAAGAGACCTTGAACTTGAAGAGGGCGATAAGGTGTATTTGAATATTTCGCCCATAAAAGGTGTGGTTAGATTTGGCAAGAAAGGGAAGTTAAGTCCTCGTTATGTGGGTCCTTATGAAATCTTGTAAAGGGTTGGTAAGGTTTCATATGAGTTGAAACTTCTTAGTGAAGTATATTCGGTTCATCCGTTTTGTCATGTATCCATGCTTATGAAGTGTATTGGTAATCCCGAGTCCGTTCTTCTAATTGAAGGTCATGGTATGAAATAGAAACTCTCGATGAGGAGGTTCCGGTTGAAATCCTTGATCATCAAATAAAGAGGTTGAGGAACAAAGAGGTGTCCTCCGTAAAAGTGTTATTGAGAAACCACCTAGTTGAGGGGCCAACATGGGAGGCCGAGGCCGACATGAAGTCCCGTTATCATCATCTCTTTGCTACTTAAGGATAGTTGTTGTTCTTAATAATGAAAATAATTTGTTGATTGCATTTGACTTGTTTTGCAAAATTATGTATAATTATGGGAAAAGGTTTATGCTAAAATGAATTATCATGGAAAAATGCTCTTTTGCTTGACTTGCACTTATTTGTGTATTTGGCATATTGTTGTATTTATAATGTGATAGTGAGCATGTATATATTATGAGAAAGGAACTTTGGCATAATTGAATCTTTAATGATATGTTGAGCTCATGTTGTTATTGTGAGAAGGAAAAAATGTTCCTGATTTTGTGGCTTTGAGCATTATATGTGCGAAATTGATGTTTTCAGTCGTTATCTAAATGCCATTGTATCTCATGTAGAAGTTGTATATTGTTGGTTGGGATGGTAGTCTTGAGTCTATCCTTTCCCTTTTACAAGTTTAGTGTCATTCAGGGACGAATGTTCCTAAGCGGGGGGGAGGGGGGGATAATGTAACACTCCGAAAATTCAAGACCTAATCTAGAGAATAACATGAGATTTAAAGGGTTTATATACTGTTTTAAGACCTAAAATAATGTATATAAGTCATCCGAGAAGTTTTAGATCCAAGACGTCAAAGAACATCCATGATGTCAGAAAACTAGCCTAATTGAACTAGTTGACGTCGCTATGTATGGGGATACTTTCGGAGGGTCAAATGAAGACTAAAACTTGTAATAAGACTTTGGTTAGGTAGAGTTTAGTATAGAGGGTCTAAACGTCCAATCACCATGCCCCAACGACCACCCGACGGGTCATGGAGGAGGACCCCAACATGATAGGGCAAGCTGCCAAAGCAGCCTGCAAAAGTCAAGAATAAGTGGGCTGCTGCGCGACGCACAGCCCACACGGACCTCATTGTCCTAAAATTTATTTTTGGGAAATAAAACGCGTGATGGACCCGCGACGTAGAGCCACTTCTCAGATTCGGTAAAATCGTATTTTTGACATTTTGCATTGAAAAAAAGACCCATTTAAGTGAGTGTTGTTTTGGGTAATTTAAGGGGTGATTATACATAGATAAGGGTCATTTTTCACTCACCCAAATCCATTTCCCAAGACAAAACCCAAAAGCTCTCACCTCTCCCTACCTCCTCTCTCCCTAATTCCTCCATTGAAGAAGGAAGAAACTTGAAGAAGAAGGTCAATTCTCTAGGATTTCACTTCAATTTCGTGAATTTATCTTCATTAAGGTATGAGTCTTAACTCTTGGGATTACATTCCCCAAGAGGTCATCTCAAAGTTGATTTTCAAATTATCCAATTCCATGGGGTTTTTCCAATTCTAATGGGTTTTCTTCTAAACTTCAAATTGATGATAAATTGTGATTTCCTATGACTAATTGAGTATAGATTGTTTATTAATTGATGTTAATTGATGCAATTTCATATTGATCATATTCCCTTCCCCAATTTCCTTAATCTTTGATCTTGGTAATGAATTGATGGTAATTGAATGATGATTTGATTATTAGACTTGTTTTTATCTATTCTAATTAATGTATGGATTGACTAGGGTAATGTATTGTTGGGATTGGATCTATTTCTTGATGAATTCATGATGAACCCTAATTCCCCTAACCCTAGGTTATGAATTGATGTTAATTGGGATAGTGATGATGTAATTGACCTAGTTCTTGTATTAATTACTATTGAATTGGTTGGTTGATTGTAATACCATGATGATGGCTTTTGAAGAAGATTTGGAAAGTCTTCATGATCCTAACCTTTACTTCAAGTATGATGGCTTGTGATTGGTGATGTCGTTTAATTGAAGTATACCTTGTGAATAGCCTACATAAGTGTTGGTATGATGTTGAATTGGAATGTCTTGACTATGTTATTGTGAGATTATGCGTAAGATTAAATGATATAAGGTTGTTTATGAAGTAGCAATAAACCTTGTTACGATATGATGATGTTAATGTGCTAATCTCACATATGAGGGTTGTATTTAATATCACATATGAGGGTTGTATTGAAAGGATTTACTCATGCAATACCTATTGAGCTAAATGACTATAGACCGTATGTCCTAAACTAAGGGATGACTAATAATGAATGACATTTCAAAAATGACTCTAGGTTAGCACCAAGTGAACTTGTAGATGAGGTGTGGAGCCTTCGGAAGGAGGGATGGTAGGGTTCACCATAGTCCTCACGGGGTGGATAGCCTCATAGTCCAAAGAGGGCATAGAGTGATGTTTCCATGACAGCCCCCAAGTTCCATAAACTACGTTTCCACCATAGGAATACTATATAGTGGATCCACCTAGATGCTCTGGTCATTTTTAGTACTACTTTGGCCGGTAGACCACCTTACATCGGTGTAAGGTTTTACAACACCGGATTCCACACTTAGCTTGTAACATTTCAAAAATCTAAGACGTGTCCTAGAGTCTAACATAAGTATCATAAGATCTAGACACTGTTTTAAAGTTCATTTTAATTAATATAAGTCATTTAACAAGTCTAGAAACCAAAACGTCTAAGAACGTCCATGACGTTCGGAAACTAGTTCAAGGAGGTACTAGTGTGCCTTATCCTATTTGACTAGATTTTAGAAGTTGGAAAATTATGAAAATTAGTGGAAGGGTGTCTAACATGTGTTTAAGATGATTCATGGTAGAAATATTTGGGTACAACTCGCCAAGGACCAACTAAGAGCCCTTGAGGAGGACCCTTACACGTGGAGTCAAACACTCCATGGGCAGTGTTCACCCACGAAAGGCAATCGACGAAACGTGTGTGGATTGACAGGGCGTTGATGAACTATGTAGACCAACACTTAGCCAAAACCCTGAAGGACGTGTTTTGGCAGGTCTCTGAACTCATCGACGGATGAGAAGCACGGAACGGGCAAGGGTCGTCAACTCACAGACGAACCGTTGGTTAAGGTCTCGGCTTTGAGGGTCCAATTTTTTGCTTGTTTTGACTAATTCCTAATTAAGTAATTAAGGGGTTAGGTAGTCATTTAGGGGATTAAGTAAGCCTAATTAAGTCATTTAACACCCCATATAAAGACCCCAACCCCATTATACTAATCATAAGTCACAAACTCAAACTCTCTTCCTTCTCTGTTCTTTCTCTCTCTAGTGAAGAACTCCATTGAAAAACATCCAGGGAAGGGTTTTAGGTCCTGTAAAGGGGCAAATTCACCATCAATTCTTCATCAAATGTTAAGGTATGGGAACTAATTCACCTTTGGGACTTCTTTCCCCAAAGGGTTCCTTCAAAGTAAATTCAAAAGTTAAGTTTTCGAGTGGGTTTCATCCAATCACGAAATTAATGTTATGAATTGATTTTCTTATGATTTGTTATGAATATATTGAAAATATTAACATGTATTCTAACTTAATTATGATATATCTTGATTTTTCGGTCTAGTTTGTATAAGATGACCTTCACCCCTTAACCCTAGGTTATGATCTTGATATGAATTAGGTTATATTGGTTCAGTTGACTTGGTTATTGGTTGAATTACTACTAGATGATGTTGTTATACTAATCATGAATGAATTAGGGTGAATTGTAGTCTTTCATGATAGTTCTTGAGAAGTGATCTAGGTTATGAAGTATGTTGTGAATTGACCTAAGTATCTTGTCTTAAGCTATAAACTAGTGATGAATTGTGATGTAGTGATTCAATTAGACTTGTTATTATTTTGGTTATCTTTTGATGATGAGACTATACCCTAATTGGGTTGAATTAAGGGTTGATGGTAAGACATTGATGATGGATGATGAAGGAGACTTGGTAAGTCTAATGATCCGTATTCTTTACTTCAAATTATGGATAATTGTGATTAAGTCATGATGTTGTGTTGGAGTATGCTTTGTATTAGGACTGATAGGGTTGTATGATGTTGAATTGAAATGTCTTGACTATGGTTGTGAGGTTGATTAAGATGTAAATGTTATAAGGATGGTGATGACTACCAATGTGCCTTATCATGAATGAATGTGTAAATGTGCTAACCTCACTTATATGAATTGTAATGAAAGTACTATACTCATGCAATTCTTTTTGAGCTATGATGATGATGATGATACAATGGCTAGACCCTATGATACAATAAGTTTTGATGATTAATAAAGACATTAAAGACATTTCAAAAGGGACTTAGCTTAGCACTGAGTAAACTTGAAAATTGGAGGTGATAACTTCCCATAGAGGAAGAACCACCCTATAGTTCTACCTGCCAACGAGGGATACTCATCCAATGGATTCGCATGAGAGGAGGCCCCAATTTTCAAGTGGTATGTAGAGGAATTATACCTATCTCTTAATTCTTGAACTATGTTGCCCCCATAGGAAGACTAGCTAGTGGATCCACCTAGAAAACTACGTTTATGTTTTGTTTTACTTTGTCCGGTAGACCACCTTCCATCGGCGTAAGGTTTTACAACATAGTATTCCCCACATAGCTCTTGTGGTCTATGTCGGTTAATGCAAGTATCCTCGAAACTAAAATGAAGTAATGAAGTATAAACTAACTAGAGTGACTTGAGGGTTTGAATTAGCTTAGGTAGGGGTATGGGACTCTACCTATGCCTTGCAATAGTTTGCCTTGATGGAAGCTTTGAAAGGTTGACATTATGTATGTATATGATAATGAATTCAAATGATGATAATATGATGACTTTACATGTAAATGATATTATATTATGATTGATATTCTTATGAACATGCATTTGGACTATATTGCCAAAGTATGATGTTATGTATCCTTAAAGGTTATGTGATGTGAAGTTGGATACTAGTCATGGTTCTTGTTGGGTTACTTGATTGAGTAAGGTTAAGGGGCTTTGCTTGGTCATTGAACTTGTTTACCTTATGATGATTCATGAGTGGTTGTCTTGCTTTATTATGATATGATGAAATCATGTTCATGCTTGTGATGTTAATCCTTGATGATAGGGTTGTATTAGATTATGGGTTCAAGTATGTTGATATGCATATTACTTGATTTGATTTAAAGAATATGTCTTGTTGATTGGTATGGTTTTCTTGATGATGCATAAGACTTTCAAAAGGTAAAATAGCTTGCTTTAATTAAATCTCCCTTTTTAGAATGATTTGATGTTATATGTGCATATGGTCTCATACTTAGTACAATTGTTGAACTAAACCAATTTTCTCCCTTTTTCCCAACATTTTAGGTTTTGGTCTTTGAAGGATCTTTGAGACGACTTGAAGAAGACTTGGACTTTCTCAATTATCCAAGTGGGTACGTCCTCACTTTCCGAGGGCAATGCCAATATCGAGATTTTGAAGTTGTTTTAGTTTTAAGACTCTTATGATCTTTCTTTTTTCATTCAGTAAGGATTATATAAGCCTATATGTGGCTCTTTTACATTAATGCATGGGCTATGCCCAAATTGCTAATCTTGTTAGATGGTTATGAGATGAGATGATCTTTATAGACTATGTTCTATATTATATATATACTTATGTGCAATAAAAGTAGAAGACTATGTAATCTTTCTATACAAAGGGTCTATGTATACTCGATATGAATATATTGTGTGTATGTAGAGGTCTATGTAAACCTCCTTGTATAAGTAATTAAAAAGTTTTAAATTTTCCAGATTTTTGACCTATGAATGTAATGATGAATGCTAAGAAGCTAGTCTTAGTCCTCAAATAGGACAACGACGCCGGTTATGTCTAGGGGGGGCTCCGCGGATGTGACAAATTTGGTATCTGAGCATGAGGTTTAATATCCTTTATGTTGATGTCTCTCTCAACCACGTCTTTGTAGATTTGTACTTATAATTGTGAAGCGCGCCACACTTATGGATAGGAATCTATATGATGCTTATGAAACTCTCTCTTTCATGGAAATCCAATATCGTGCCTCTAGAGTATACTTGTTGTGTTATTTCACCTAATCCTTGTATTTTGGTTATAGGTAATGAATACTCAAATGAATGCGGCACAAAGACTTGAGGAAGATATTGCCAATGCGGGAGTTCCACCCCGTGGTGATCAAATCCCTCCTCTTGAAGAAGATGCGAATGTTGAACAAGCTTCGGCCAATCCTCCTCCTTTGATGGATGGTGATATAAGGGCTGCCCTCTTCCAAATAGACCAAGCCATTACTACTCAAGCTCAAGCCGCCACTACTCAAGCCCAAGCAATTACGACCCAAGCTAACCTGGAGGTTATACCCCGACCAAACCAAGAAGTTACTACCATGGCCTCCCATCTGTGGGATTTCACTAGGATGAATCCTCCTACTTTCTATGGGTCCAAGGTTGAAGAATACCCCCAAGAGTTCAATGATGAAGTATACAAGATACTTTGTGCTATGGGGTTGACTACTAGTGTGAAGGCCGAGTTAGCCACCTACCAACTCAAATATATGGCTCAAACTTTGTACGTCTAATGGAGGGACAATAGGCTTCTAAGGGGTGGACCGGTGACTTGGGAGATCTTCAAGAAGGCTTTTCTTGATCGGTTCTTTCCTAGGGAGATGGGGGAATCCAAGGTGGTGGAGTTTAATAACCTTCGTCAAGGAGGTATGAGTGTGCTTGAATACTCTTTGAAATTCACTAAATTGTCCAAGTATGATCCTTCTTTGGTTTTGGACCCTAGGGATGAAATGAGCCGCTTTGTGATGGGGGTATCGAAATACTTGAAAGAGGAGTGTCATTCGGCTATGCTACATGGAAATCTAAACATTTCTCGTCTCATGGTTCATGCTCGACAAAGGGAGGAGGCAAGGTCTAAGATAAATAGTAGAGATGCCAAAAGGGAAAAATCTTTTGATAGTGGTTCTTCAAAGGGTAGGCTTGATATCAAAGACTAGCCTAGGTTCAAGAAGAGTTTCTCTAATCAAGTTCCATCCAAGTTCCCTAAGGTTCGTGATAATAAGGTGTCTAAACCTAGAGCCCAAAAGTAAAGGAGTGGTAACTCATCAAATGAGAAGCCTACATGTGCCAAGTGTTAAAATGGTCATTTTGGTGAATTCTTGGTTGGAACGAGCAATTGTTTTGGTTTTGGCAAGAGTGGACACAAGTTTAGGGATTGCCCTAATATGAAGAGTCAAGATAAGGGTGTCCAAGATCAAGTAAGTGGTTCTAGTGGTGCTCCTAAGAAGAACCGCTTCTATGCTCTCCGCACTAAGGGTGAGCAAGAGACCTCTCCCGATATGGTGAACGGTATGTTGAAAGTCTTTTTTATTTATGTGTATGCTTTACTTGATCACGGTGCTACCTTGTCATTCGTTACACCTCTTCTAGCTAAAAAGTTTGACATTTTACCTGATATCTTGCATGAACCTTATATAGTGTCTACCCCGGTGGGTGAGTCGATTATTGCAAAGAGGGTGTATAGAAATTGTCCGATAACGTTGCCCAATAGAGTTTCTCATGTTTAACTGGTAAAACTCGATATGCTTGATTCTGATATCATTTTGGGTATGGATTGGTTGCATGCTTGCTTTGCCTCTATTGATTGTAGAACGAGGGTGAGGAAGTTTAACTTTCCAAATGAACCTGTTGTAGAGTGGAAGGGGGGAAATTCTTTCCCTAGATGTTGTATCATCTCTTGTCTAAAAGCATACAAAATGATCTCAAAGGGTTTTTCCTAATGATCTTCCCGGTATTCCTCCCGAACGGGAAATTAATTTTGGTATCGATTTACTACCAGATACAAATCCCATTCCAATTCCTCCTCATCGGATGGCTCTGGCCGAATTGAAGGAGTTAAAGGCTCAACTCTAAGATTTACTAGATAAAGGTTTCATTGGACCTAGTATTTCTCCATGGGGTGCCTTGGTTTTTTTTGTGAAGAAGAAGGATGGGTCCCTTAGAATTTGCATTGATTATCGCCAACTCAATAAAATTACTATTAAGAACAAGTATCCTCTCCCTCGGATTGATGACTTGTTTGATCAACTCCAAGGGACAATTTACATTTCTAAGATTAACTTGATATTGGGGTATCATCAACTTTGGGTGAGAGGTGAGGATATACCAAAGACGACATTTTGGACTAGATATGGTCACTATGAGTTCTTAGTAATGTCCTTTGGTCTCACTAATACTCCGGCGGCGTTTATGGACCTAATGAATAGGGTATTCAAAGTTACCTAGATTAATTTGTCATTGTCGTAATTGACGACATCTTAGTATATTCGAAAAATGAGGGTTATCACATGGGTCATTTGAGAGTGGTGTTGCAAGTACTTAAAGAACATCAATTGTTTGGCAAGTATAGAAAATGTTAGTTTTGGTTTAGGTCGGTGGCTTTTCTTTGTCATTTCATCTCTAGTGAGCGAGTTGAGGTTGATCCAAGGAAAACGGAGGCGGTGACAAGTTGGCCTAGACCATTGAATCCAACCGACATTAGGAGTTTCTTGGGTCTAGCGGGTTATTATCGGCGGTTTGTGGATGGTTTTGCGTCCATTGCATCTCCCTTGACTACTTTGACCCAAAAGAGTAAGAAGTTTGAGTGGTCAAAGGCATGTGAGAAGAGCTTCCAATGTTGAAAGATAGGGTTACTTTCGCTCCGGTCTTGACTTTACCGGAGGGTACAAAGGGCTTCGTTGTGTATGTGATGCATCCCGAGTGGGTTTTGGGTGTGTGCTTATGCAACATGGTAAAGTAATCACCTATGCTTCTAGACAGCTTATGGTACATGAGAAGAACTATCCCACTCATGATCTTGAGTTAGCGGCTGTGGTATTTTCCTTGAAAATATGGAGGCATTACTTATATGGTGCTCATGTTGATGTGTATACCGACCACAAGAGTCTACAATATGTGTTTACTAAAAGGAGTTGAATCTGCGACTAAGAAGGTGGTTATAATTGTTGAAACATTATGACATGAGTGTTGTCTATCACCCCGACAAGGCCAATGTGGTTGCGGATACTCTAAGTCGTATGACCATGGGTAGTGTGTCTCATGTAGAGGAAGTCAAGAAAGACCTAGTGAAATATGTTCATAGGTTGGATAGATTGGGGGTTAGATTGGAAGATTCTCCAAATGGAGGTTTTATGGTCCATCATAACTCCGAGTCATCCTTAGTTGTTGAGGTGAAGTCCAAACAACACGTTGATCAACCATTGATGGAGTTGAAGGAATGCGTTCTTGGTATGTTTAATGAGTTATTCTGTTTAGAGGGATGGTGTTTTTAGGTATCAAGGAAGGTTATGTGTTCCCAATGTAGATGATTTGAGGAACCGGATTCTTGAGGAAGGTCATGGGTCCCGTTATTCCATTCATCCTTTGTCAACAAAGATGTATCATGACCTTAGGGAAGTGTATTGGTGGGAATGTTAGAAAAAGGACATAGAAGAGTTAGTTGCTAAGTGTCCATTGCAAACAAATGAAAACCGAACATAGAAAGCCGGGTTGTTTACTTCAAGAAATCAAAATTCCTACTTGGAAGTGGGAAGACATTAATATGGATTTTGTGGTAGGTTTGCCTAAGACACAAAAATAATATGACTCCATATGGGTGGTGGTGGATAGGTTGACCAAGTCCGCTCATTTTATTCCCGTCAAGTCTACTAATTCAGCGGAGGATTATGCAAAGATATTCATAGATGAGATAGTGTGTCGCCATGGTATTCTGTTATCCATCATATCCTATAGGGGTGCACAATTCACATCTACGTTTTGGAGGTCATTCTAAGAAGGGTTAGGTACGAAGGTGAAATTAAGCACCGCTTTTCATCCCCAAACGGATGGTCAAGTAGAGCATACTATTCAAACCCTTGAGGATATGCTTAGGGCTTGTGTCATCGATTTCAAGGGAAGTTGGGATAAGCACTTACCGTTGGTGGAGTTTGCTTACAATAATAGTTTCCATTCATCCATATCCATGGCTCCTTATGAAGCCTTGTATTGTAGGAGGTGTAGATATCTTGTTGGGTTGTTTGAAGTCGGTGAGTCTTCTATTCTTGGTTCCGATTTGATACATAAGACTTTGAAGAAGGTTCCAACTATAGGAAATCTCTTGCAAATGACCTATAGTCGTAAAAATTCTTATGCCGATCATAGGAGAAGGGATTTAGAGTTTGAAGAAGGTGATAAAGTGTACTTGAAAGTTTCACCTATGAAGGGGGTGGTTAGATTTGGCAAGAAAGGGAAGTTAAGTCTTTTTTATGTGGGTCCCTATGAAATCTTGCAAAGGGTTAGTAAGGTTGCCTATGAGTTAAGGTTGCCTAGTAAATTGGCTTCGGTTCATCCGGTTTTCCATGTTTTTATGCTTAGGAAGTGTATCGGTGATCCCGAGTCCATTCTTCCTATTGAGGGTCTTGGTGTGAAGGATAACCTCTCCTATCAAGAGTTTCCAGTTCAAATCCTTCATAGGCAAGTAAAGAAGTTGAGGAACAAAGAGGTGGCTTCCATAAAGGTTTTATGGAAGAATAACCTAGTTGAGGGTGCAACATGGGAGGCCGAGGCCGACATGAAGTCAAGTTACCCTTATCTATTTGATAACTAAGGTTATTTACATCTATTAATAATGAAAAGAATGTCTATAAAATGAAGTTTCTTTATTTTTGGTGAAGTTTTGCAAAATATTCAGTTTTTAATGTTGGTACAGTGACTCACAGTGAAGTATGCTTATAATTTGCAATTTGTTTTCTTGAATTGTCTTGTGCATTTTGATATGTTGAGTCCTCATGAAATGATATGTAGCATATTGGTAAGTTGAACTTCGGCATAATAGACTCATGTATGTATGTTCATCTTATGTTGTTGTTGTGAGAAGGGAATTCCTCATAATGTGATGTTTGAGCCTTATGTGTGGTAATTGAAGTTTTTGAATTGCCTTGTTTAAATGATATGATTTATGTTGTCTTGTATTGTTGTTGGTTGGGCTGCTAGTCTTTAGTCTATTCCTTCCTTCAAAAGAGTTTAGTGTCATTCGAGGATGAATGTTCCTAAGGGGGAGATAATATAACATTTCAAAAATCCAAGACGTGTCCTGGACCCTAACATAAGTGTCATAAGGTGTAGACACTATTTTAAGGTTCATTTTAATGAATATAAGTCATTTAGGAAGTGTAGAAACCAAAACATCCATGACGATCGAAAACTAGTTCAAGGAGGTACTAGTGTGCCTTAACCTATTTGACTAGCTTTTAGAAGTCGGAAAATGATGAAAATTTGTGGAAGGGTGTCTAACATTAATATTATTCCTGGTCGAAATGTTCGGGTAAGACTCCCCAAGGACCAACCAAGGTCCCTTGAGGAGGACCCTTGCACGTGCAGTCAAACACTGCATGGGCATTATGCACCCACGAAAGGCAATTGACGAAATGTGTGTGGATCGGTGGGGCGTCGATGCCATACGTTAACCTACACTTATCAAAAACAATGAAGTACCTGTTTTGGCAGGTCTCTGAACTCATCGATGAATGAGAAGCACGGAAGAGGCAAGGGTCGTCGACTAACAGACGAACCGTTGGTTGAGGTCTCGTCTGTGAGGGTCCAATTTTTTGCACGTTTTGACTAAGTCCTAATTAATTAATTATGAGGTTATGTCATTTTTTAGGGTATTATAGAAGCCTAATTAATTCATTTAACACCACATATAAAGACCCCAACCCCATTAACTAATCATAACTCACAAACCCAAACTCTCTTACTTCTCTCTTCTTTCTCTCTCTAGTGAAGAACTCCATTGAAACCAAGCTAGGGGAGGGTTTTAGGGACTTTATAGGGGAAAATTCACCATCAATTCTTCAAAAACATTAAGGTATGTGATCTAATTTACCTTTGGGACTCCTTTCCCCAAAGGGTTCCTTCAAAGTAATTTCAAAAGTTGACTTTTCAAGTGGGTTTCATCCAATCTCGGAATTAATGTTATGAATTGATTTGTTTATGATTTATTACGGATATATTAAATAGATTAACATTTATTCTAACTTAATTATGATATATCTTGATGGTTTGGTCTAGTTTGTAGAAGATGACCTTCACCCCTTAACACTAGGTTATGATCTTGATATGAATTAGGTTATATTGGTTTACTTGACTTGGTTATTGGTAAAATTACTACTAGATGATGTTGTTATACTAATCATGAATAGGGTAAATTATAGTCTTTCATGCTAGTTCTTGAGAAGTGATCAAGGTTATGAAGTATGTTTTGAAGTGACCTAAGTATCTTGTCTTAAGCTATGAACTAGTGATGAATTATGATGTAGTGATTCAATTAGCCTTGTTATTATGTTGGTTATTCTTTTATGATGAGACTATACCCTAATTGGGTTGAATAAAGGGTTGACAATAAGACATTGATGATGGATAATGAAGGAGACTTGGTAATTCTAATGATCTGTATTCTTTACTTCAAATTATGGTTAATTGTGATTAAGTCATAATGTTGTGTTGGACTATTCCTTGTATTAGGATTGATAGGGTGGTATGATCTTGAATTGAAATTTCTTGACTATGGTTGTGAGGTAGCTTAAGATGTAAATGTTATAAGGATGGTGATGACTACCATTGTGCCTTATCATGAATGAATATGTAAATGTGCTAACCTTACTGATATGAATTGTAATGAAAGGACTATACTCATGTAATTCTTATTTAGCTATAATGATGATTATTATACAACGGCTAGTGCCTATGACCTACAATAAGTTATGATGATTAATAAAGACATTAAAGACATTTCAAAAGGGACTTAGCTTAGCACGGAGTAAACTTGACAATGGGAGATGATGACTCGCCATAGAGGAATATTCACGCAGTAGTTCAACATGTTCTGTTGACTCTCTAATGAGGGATACTCAGCTAATGGATTCTCATGAGAGGAGGCTCGAATTGCCAAGTGGTATGTAGAGGGATTGTACCTATCTCTTAGTTCTTGAACTATGTTTCCCCATATGAAGACTAGCTAGTGGATCAACCTGGAAAGCTACGTTTATGTTTGGTTTTAGTTTGGCCGGTAGAACACCTTCCATCGGTGTAAGGTTTTACAACAGCGGATTCCACACTTAGATATTTTTTTCTATGTCGGTTAAGCAAGTGTTCCCTAAACTAAAATAAATTAATGAAGTATAAACTAACTCGAGTGACTTGAGAGGTTTGACTTAACTTAGGTAGGGTTAGGGGACTCTACCTATGTCTTGCACTAGTTTGCGTTGATGGATGCTTTAGAAGGTTGATATTATGTATGTATATGATAATGAATGTAAATGATGATAAAATGATTACTTTACATGTAAATGATATTATATGGTGATTGACATTCTTATGAACATGTATTTGGTCTATATTGCTAAATTAGGATGTTATTTATCCTTAAAGGTTGTGTGATGTGAAGTTTGATACTAGTCATGGTTCTTGTTGGGTTACTTGATTGAGTAAGGTTAGGGGGATTTGATTGGTCATACACTTGTTGCCCTTATAAGGATTCATGAGTGGTTGTCTTGCTTTATTATGATATGATGAACTCTTATTCATACTTGTGATGTTATTCCTTGATGATAGGGTTGTATTAGATTATGGGTTCAAGTTTGTTGATATAAATATTACTTGCTTTGATTTAAGGAATATGAATTGTTAATTGGTATGGTTTGTTTGATTATGCATAAGAGTTTCAAAAGGTAAAATGACATGCTTTTATTAAATGTCCCTTTTTAGCATGATTTGATCTTATATGTGCATATGGTCTCATACTTATTACAAGTGGTGTACTAATTCTATTTTCTCCCTTTTTCCCAACATTTTAGGTTTCGATCGTTGAAGGCTCTTTGAGACAACTTGAAGAAGACTTGGACTTTCTCAATCATCCAAGTGGGTAGGTCCTCACTTTACAAAGGCGATGCCAATATCGAGCTTATGAAATTGTTTTAGTGTTAGACTCTTATGTTCTTTCTCTTTTCATTCAGTACGGATTATATAAGCCTATATGTGGCTCTTTTACATTGATGTATGGGCTATGCCCAAATTTCTAATCTTGTTAGATGCTTATGAGATGAGACGATCTTTAAAGAATATGTTTTATCTTATATATATACTTATGTCCAATAAAAGTAGAAGACGATGTAAAATTCCTATACGAAGGGTCTATGTATACTCGATATGAAAATATTATATGTATGTAGAGGTCTACGTAAACCTCCTTGTAGAATAAATTACAAAGTTTTAAATTTTCGGGATTTTTGACCTATGAATGTAATGATGAATGCTAAGAGGCTAGTCTTAGTCCTCAAAGAGGACGAGGCCGCCGGTTACGTCTAGGGGGTGCTACCCGGATGTGACATAGCTCTTGTGGTCTATGTCGGTTAAGGCAAGTGTTCTCGAAAGTAAAATGAAGTAATGGACTACACACTAACTAGGGTGACTTGAGAGGTTTGACTTAGCCTAAGTAGGGGTATGGGACTCTACCTATGCCTTGCACTAGTTTGCCTTGAGGGAATCCTTAGGAGGTTGTTCTTGTGTTCATATAATGTATATGCTATGAAGATGTTGACTTTACATGTTGATGATCCTATATGATGTTAGTTTCATTTATGAACATGCAATTGGTGTATATTGTTAAATACGATGGTGGTTATTATTGATGCTATGTTATGTTAAGATAAACATTAATTATGATCCTTTGCTTGGTTTACTTGATTGAGTGGTTATGGGTCTTTGATTGGTCATTGCACTTGTAGGCTAAGTGGTGGGTTATGAGTAAGGGTCTTGCTTATATTATGATGCTATGATCTCTTGTATATCTTGACTTGGCTATTACTTTTTGGTGTTGGTGTTGGTCTTATGTAGTACATGGTTTTGACTTATGGATTATGTGATTATTGCCTTATATGGGTTCTTGATTGTGCATAAGGCTTTTTAAAGTACTTTAGCATGGTTTTGATCAAATGTCTTCTTTAGCATGATTTCACTTGTTTTATGTGCATATACCCATACTTAGTACAAGTGTGTACTAACCCATGTATGATGTTTACTACAAATGTAGGATCCGACAGATGATATTAGAGAAGGTGTTGAAGACTACTTGGATTCTTATCTTCCAAGTTCTGTAGGTCCTTACTTTCCGAGGACGATGCCAATATCTACCTATTCGATGTTGTTTAGTCTTAAAGACACTTGTTCATTCTCTTTCATTTTGGTACTATAATTGTAAAGTCTATATGTGGCTATAAATGTTAATTTAAGGGCTATGCCCAAATTGTGATACTCATATCTAGATGGTTTAATATGAGACAATGTTATAGACTTCTTATGAGACTATCTTATACTATGTTTGTGCAAAAAAAGTAGAAGATTATGTAATATTCTTATACGAATGGTCTATGTATAGTCGATACAAATATATTATGTGTATGTAGAGGTCCATGTAAACCTCAATGTAGAAGTAATCGAAATGTTTTTAAATTTTCCGCATTTTTAACCTATAAATGTAATGATGTATGCTAAGAGGATATTCTTAGTCCTCAAAGAGGAAGACGACGCCGGCTAAGTCTAGGGGGTACTCTCCGGATGTGACAATCGATGCCAATCATGGTTCTACACTTGGTCAGACTTCCTGATTTCCTCTAATGACGGGGTTCTTATCTACGACCTTCACCTATGGAGCCTTGATTAAATGATGGTTTGTCGATTGCCTCCGTAGTTCTAGTTCTGCACTTTTTTCAGTTGTCCTTTCTGTTTTCTTCTTGAACATCTTTCCTACAAAACAAGACACAAAATTTGTTAAAATCCATACAAAAAGGCTCTAGACACACAAAAATCTTAAGTAAAATGCATTAGAAATATTGTGAAATCATGGTACATCAACACCCTCAACTTAAATTCATTGTTTGTCCTCAAGCGACACACTATGACCCTGAATAACACTTGAGTAAAAGCAGACACTTTAAGATCCAGCAATCACATGGCTATCTATCCCGACTCTATCTTGATTTAGCGCAGGCCTACGCCTCAGTCTCGACAATCTAACTCATGCGGATCACATCATGACACGAATTCATTATGCAACAGATACCTCTACTGTTTTTCCTCTCACCAAGGTACCAATTCTCTCATAACGTAACTAGTGCCCTTACTCCAAGCAAAATGCTCAATTTTCACACAATAATTATACATTTTGGGTATAAGGATCAATTTCAACACTCGCGCTCAGAAATGAGTTCAAATATAGTTAGTGCTCTACGCCATAGGGTTGCCCTTATCTTCGGTGCTTAGGTTCACCCCACTAGACTCTAGGATCACGGTATGACCTTGGTCATGTGTTGTATATTTGGGTACATTTAGTGACTATATGCCCTCCTTGAGATTACCGCTAAGCTTTCCGCCATATTTATTGTTCTTGATCCCCTATTTCTTGTCTCTTCTTTCTTTTTCCTTATTTCCCTTTTAGACGTGACTTTCACTTTTCATTCTTTTTCTCAGAAAACTCTGTCTTTTAGTGTTCTTTCATTTTTTCCAAGTCACATACTTCCTTACTTATGCTTTTCCCTTCAACATCCAACTCTTTTCACACCGATTTTTGGGTCTTATCTCATAATATCCACCCTTAACTCATAGCATTTCCACGAGTCGAGGTGCACAATACCCGATGCTAGGTCAGGGCGAAAATGAGGTCACACTTTGCATTAGCCACCCTCAACTTAGACTTTTGTCCTAATTCGAGGTGCACATTTCCATGAAGGGACTGGATCCAAAACATTATACCCTCGGAAGGTGAGTTGGTGAAAAAAAATGGTCTATTACACGCTCAACATATTTGGATCAAAAGGGAACATTTATTTCATTTGGTCAACCTCTTTTAGGCTAGATGTGGGCTATTTCGAATAAGGGCCTATGATCACTTCCTAGCTTCTAGAGTAGATTCTCTTAGCAATAGTAACCGGACAAGTTCTAGATAAGAACCCACTGTTGAACACTCAAATATCCTCACAATCACTTGGAACATCGTTGCACTATCAGATTATCAAAAATCCATTTCAAGTTTTGGTTTAAGATCATGCAATTAGTGCCTTTTCATGTCATGTTTAGATCCAACACATTAAAGTTATCTGAACCTATACATGCAAGCACTAAAATTTTACCGGATATATTTTTCATTAGCCATCATGCTTCTGTTACAACCCTAAAAATTAAATAGGTCAAACTAGAGCTTCTTATATGTTCGATAAGTTAATAATGAGTTAAACTGATGTATTTTTGCATTGAAAGTGAGTTGGTGAACTTTGGAATCCAAACGTCAAGGGACGACCAAGACGTTCAGAAATGACACAACTGGAAATTCTATGACTTATACTAGAGACTTATGTGTTAATTAATGATTGTTTTAAACCTAAATAAGTATAAATAACTTATTTTAGAATCATTGGAGCCATAACATTAAAGAAAAACCTTAACGTCCGGAAATTAACAAAATTTACCTAGTTGATGTCCCTAGGTTTGGTGAAGGTTTCAGAGGGTCGTATGAAGTCCAAAACTTGTAAAATTACTTCAAAATTGGTATAACCTAGTATATAGTGTTAAAACTTTCAGGTCCGACCCCACAAGGATAGCCCGAGGGGTCCACAAAGGGAGCCCACATTGGACCAAGCAAGCTGCCAAGAGGCAGCTTTTGTTCTTGGAGGGAACAAGTCCACGTCGAAGACTTGGTTCACCCAAGGTCAAAAGGAAAGCTCGTGTCACGGGCAGGTCTCTGAATCCACTGTCTAAAAAATTATTGAAATCTTGCGGGAACATCTCCGCGACGTGGACTTGTTCCTCGACGAAAAATCTAAAAATAGAATTCCAGTTTGACTTCATTAAATGGTCAATCTAAGTGATGGATCTTTTGGGTATTTTAGGGGAGGGTTATATATTGACTTTACTTCAGTTTTCCCTCCCAATCACTCACTCAAATCAAAACCCCAAAACAATTCCCAAAAGCTCTCCCTTCTCTCTACATTTTCTCTCTACTCATCCCCCATTGAAGAAGCTTTGAAGCTTCAAGAAAAAGACCAAATGCCTCAAGTTTCTACTCTATTTCGTGGTGATTTATATTTAAGGTATGGTTTATTTCACTCTTGGGATCCTTTTATCCAAGTGGTCCCTCCAAAAGATGATTTCTAAATCCCCCAAATCTAGGTTTTCTTCTACACGTGGGTCTTCTTTGAAAATAGAAATTATGAATCAATTGTGGTTAATTATGATTAATTGATGTTGTTTAAGTATATAATAATGGTTAATTGATGGTTTTCTATGATATTTCTCTAGACCCATGTCATTTCCCCAATTTCATGAAAACCTTGAATTGATATGGCTAATTGTGAAGATTATGAATAAGCAGATTGACTACATTGTTGGTAATTATGTAATTGATTCTTGAATTTACCTTGTATATATAATTGGTTATGTATTCTTGGTAATGGAAGTATGTAGGTTCTTGGAAGGACAATGAGGTATGTTGATTGGTTCTTCTTGGATTCAATTATGAATTATGAGTTACTTAGATAGTAATGCTTGTAAGTCTAATGTGTGGTTGTGATGTTGATGCTAAGTATTCCTCATCCCTAACCCTAAGATATTTAATAATACATGAGCTATGTATGCATGTTATGATACGATTATTGTATGATTGAAAGTAGTTCTTATGATTACCATAAAGTGTTAAGTGAAAGGTTTTTTCACTTATGAAGTGGTGTCAAAAGTGAAAGAATTGTCTCACTTGTGATGATCTATAAGCTATATATGATAGGATATGTACATAGGGTATAGAAGATACTAATGTGAACTTGTATGATGAGATAACATTATTACTAAAAGGAATAAATGCTTAGTACCGAAAGGGCATGTAAATGAGAAGTAATCTCACGTTTAGTAAGTCCGGCCTCCCACATGGGTTACCTCACGTTAGTGTCACAATCCGCAAGTACCCCCTAGAAGTTAGGGAGAACCCTTGGATTCGGGACAAGGCGTACTTGACCCTTTGGGGTCTTGTACTACCCCTTTAACTATCATTCATTGCATAAGACATGAAAAGTAGTGCGAATTCAAAACTTTTTACGACACTTAAATACTAAAAAAATCTCATCGTCACAAGCCAAACTTAAAGACACGACATAATATCTTAGGGACACGGACCTTTACATGAAATATATACATAATAAGTCTTATATATAGAAACTAAGAAAAATAGGAACTATGCCCTCAAATATATGATGACATACTTTGTCTTGAGAGAATCTTTCCCAAGCTTTGCCTTCTATTCTTCAACCTTGCTTCCAAAACCTATACTTATAGAGTATAGAAAAGTATGGGGTTAGTACAAAATAATGTACTAAGTATAGCATATGCAAAAACATGTAAAAAGGGAAATTTTAGTAAAATTACACTTTCATGCTAAGTAAGTAAAACATTTTTATGAATATAGAAGTAAAACAACATAAGAATCATCATTTAACACTTAGAGAAGGATTTCCATAATTTTACACAAAAGGACCATTTTACAGTAAGCTAAAAAATTTTTACAGTGAACTCTTTAAACATACAGTGAATTCATTTTATCCCAAGATAGTGAACTCCCAAAGTCAAGCCAAGAAGAAGTGAACTCATTTTCGTAGGAGTTTCCCTAAGTAAGTTTATCCTAAGACTCACCAAGGTAAGACATGAAGGAAACGCCTAAACACCTCCTTCAATACACACCTAGGTGATCCCCAAGACTACCCCGTCTAGGATTACTCTCCTTGCGAGAACAAGTCCCCACTCAATGACAAAACATTAGAAGAACACTCAAACAACACACAAGGACTTCCCTTTTGAAATGCTTAATTAGTGCAATGAGTATATGGCGTCCCATTACACCAACTACCCTAAATAGTACACACTTTTAGAAGACTTAGATCATTAAATTTATATAAGACACATCAAGACTTCCCTTTCGGAATGCCTACTTAGTCCAATGGATAGATAGAGTCTCATTCCACTACCTACCCTAAGTAGTACACTCTTTTAAAAGACTTAGTACATTTATTACTTTTGTGGTAGTTAGCTTAACCGATGTGGACCATGAGAGCTAGGCATGGAATCTCGATATTAACCCTTACCGGATGAGGGATCCTCACTTGCCTACAGTAAGGTCATTCTCTTAGATTTTACATGGTTTTCCCAACAGCTACACCTATGTGGGCGCATAGTTAAGGGATAAGGAGATTGCTACTAAGTAACTCATTCTCTACTAACGAGGAGTACTCATCTCAAGAGGTGCATTGGAATATAACATCTCAACTCACGATGTGTAACCACCCCTTCTTCATATCTTCTCGGTGCTAAGCATGATTCCCCACCAATTCTCAAAATTATATACTATAGGTTAAGGATAGCTAGTGAACACCACATCTCAACTCACGAAGGGCATTCATCCTCCGAACTAATTTATAAAGCTCTTAGGATGTAGTGAGGTTGCTACTAAACACATCATTTTAACTCACGAAGAGTGTTCACCCAAAACCCCCCATTTTTACTAAACTTAGCTTCATTCATTCATTGAAGTGTGTGTGTATACTTGTTAACACACCTTAAAAATAAGCATCATTTCATTTACATTAACTTCTATACATGCTTCGACTTACATTCATCACAATACAAACTTTAACGTGCTCAACATATACACTTACTTTATTAAGGCATATTCTAAGCAAAACATGCAATTCAAGATTCATAATACACATTACAAGGACCATATTAAATATTACATCATTTCACACATTAGGCCTTCAAAGCCACACTTACAAAATGTACCATGTATATCTAAATTCATCAAGTAAACACCGCCACCAAAAAGGTGGACCATACCACTCAAGAGCAATTCATAAAGTGGGTTAACAATGAGACCAACTTACCATTATTCCAAAGCCTTAACACCTATTTACAAATTTGCTTAGAAATTTATCATAAAATATCCCTTAGTGGAGTAGCTAAACAACAATATCAACACAAGGAAACCAAAGTTCAAAGACTACAAAGTCATGCCCATTTAACACATTCCTCAAACAAAAAATTCTTTAACATGTTTTCATTGAAATTTTAGAATTAAAATCACCAACTAACATTATAAAAATCATATTTTAATCATTTAAAACGTTTTCATGCAAGACCCATATTAAGAGTTGAAGAAAGAAGAAACTACGGTTGAAAACCTTTTTTTTTAAAATCCATTAGAAGTGACTCCTTGAATGAAAGAGAGTTCAAGGATGGCTACCATACCTCAATTAAAGGTAAACCCATTAATTTTGATTAAGGAACACGTCCAACCATCCCTCCTATATCTTCGTTAAGTCTTATCTCCAATGGTGACTTTGAGAGAGTTTGTTTTTAGAGAGAGAGTTTGAATATATAAAGTGAGGGGTCTTGTCTAGGTCTAGGACTTCAAACTAATGTAATATAACTTAAAAACCCTCAAAATATCATCCTAGGTTCCTAAAGGACTTGGGGTGAATTTACACAAAACACCCCAAGCTAGCAGCGTGTCCCACAACTTTTGCTAGACACCATCGACGGACCGAAGCAACGGGGCGTCAACTGAACGACAGCTCGTGCTGCTGGGCGTTGTTTCGGTATGCAGCTTTTGAATGGAGGGTTGATACCCCTACACTAATTCCCAACCTAAGCGTCTAGACGACGGGGCTTCGGTTGACCCAATGTGTATCGATTGCATCGGTCGTTTGGGGCTAGTTTTGGGGCAGCTTTGGCAGATTCTGCCTAGACATTGGGATCCTCTTCTAGGGCCCCTCGTGGATTCTAGGTGGGTTTTAACACATATGTTAAACCCATAAACATAGTATTGTAGGTCTTAGAAACATCTCACACCAATTTCAAGCAAAACGAACACGTAAACCTCACTCAAACATATCAAGACACACAAGAACTTTCTAAGGCACACTTTGCAAACGTCATGGACATTCTAAGACGTTTGACCTCCAAACTTAACTAAACTTCACACACTGCCTAAGAACATCAATATAACTCATTTTAACTTAAACTTAACTCAATAAACAATCATGAAGATCTATTTCACCGTAGTTTGTTTTAGGGTGTTACATTTAGTAAGTCCGGATTCCCTAATTATGTGTTGTCTCATGAGATTGACACCTCGAAGTTAGTAAGTCAAGGTTTCTAGCAAAAATATCCTTGACCCTTAACTATGTGCCCACATAGGACTCTAACTTAGTTGATACACCTAGATAGCTACGTACGAATGGTTACACCTTAGGCAAGTGTTAACACTCTATTTTCGGTGTAGGAGTAGAACACCGGATTCCATGTAGCTCACATGGTCTCATGTATGTTATTGCACTTCTTTCCCTAAAATAATAGTAAATGAATAAGTTATGTATGTGAACTTTTTTTTCGGTTGTCTTAAAGGTTACTACATATTGTGAGGGAGGGTATGGGACTTCTCTTACATATTGCACATGTGGGATCCTATAGGATGATTCTAGTAGTGTTCTTTTATGATTATGATTATGATTATGTTGATAAGCTATGAATAGTATTGATATATGAATCATGTTATATATATGAGAATATGTTGTAAGTATGGAATGGGTTGCTTGATGTGATACTTAGCTTTTGATAGGGGTATGGGACTTTATTCTTGACATTGCACAAGTGTTTATTGAGTTACTTGTATGTTGATATTATTATGATGTTCCTTATATGTGTATATTGAATTGCTGGTCATTTTTCATTGTTTTGATTAAATTGTGCCTTTTCTCACGCATTAACAATTTTTATGCATAGGGACCATACTTAGTACATGTGTTTTGTACTAACCCATATCTCTTCCATTTTTGCCATCATTGTAGTTTCGTCCCGTTGAGGTATCATTGAGGCTAAAGCAAGATGTCTGGGACTAGACTCTCCAAGTTTTGGTATGCTCTCTAGTTTGAAGATGATACCACAAACTCTATACTTGTAGTACTTGTATTGTCCAATAGATATTCATTTCTCTCCTATTTTTTAAGATAAGTCATGTAAAACCTATGTGGAAATTATGTATTTGTGTAAGGGATTTGCCCGGATTGTTTGACTTTATTTAGATGGTTGATATGAGATAAATATTTAGACTAAATTCCTATATGTTGTTATGTTGTGTATGTGAGAATCCTAGGTATGCTTCCTATGTAGAGGTCTATGTAAACCTCCTTGCTATATAAGCAAAAGTTTTAAATTTTTTCCGCAGTTTTGACCTATGATATGTTATGACGATTGCTAAGAGAATTGTCTTAGTCCTCTTCGAGGACGAAGATGTTGGTTACGCCTAAGGGGTACTTTGGGTCGTAATAAGAATCTAGCCTTGTGTGTGTGCTAGTGTGTCCTTTCTTGTTGTGCATGATTTTAGGTGTTGTTTGGAGTCTAAAACCAGTGGGGATGACCCTAGTACCTAGAGAGACTTACCAAGGGTCAAAACTTTTGCGTAAAACTGCCCGGTGACCACCCTAAGGTCCCAAGGAGGACCCAAACGTTGGACAAGGAAGCTGTCAAAGGCAGCGTGTAGGGCCAAGATGTGGAGGCCACCTCGCATTTCGCGCCTGTCACTTAAACTACATGTGCGTCGCGTGAGTAACACGAGGTCCACTGCCTCAAAAATGTTGAGAGGCAAAATCAGGAAATGCCTCCTCGAAACGGAGCCAAGTCCCAGATTAGGCTGCGTTATTTTTAAGTCAAATTAGGATTTGGAAAAGGGTCCAAATAGTGTAGGGGTCTTTTGGGAACTTAAGGGATGATTTGTGGACTGTTTGAGGTCACTTCAAACCAAATGTCACTCATCAATTCAAACCCACAAGTTTAAAACAAAAATCTCTCCAAAACTCTTTCTCCAAAAACTTCCATTTACCAGAAGCTTCAAGCTCCAAGGAAGAAGGTCATTTCTTCGAGTTTCTTCACAAAATTTCTTAGGTTTATCCTTATTGAGGTATTTTAGTTCATCCTTGAACTTTCATTCATTCGAGCAGTCACTTCAAAGAGATTTCAAAAGGGTTTCCAAACTCTAACTTCTTCTATCTTTGACTCAAAGCATGGGTATTAACGTGAAAACATTTTAATGGTTCAAATATGTTGTTTTTAGCAATAGTTGAAGATTTTAATGAAGAAAATCCTATAAACCAATGCTTATGCATATTTATAACTTTTAGCTTATGAAATAGGTTTTATGAGCATGATTAGATAATGTTAGAACCATGGTTTTCTTTACAATTATATTGTGATTAGCTACTAACTTAAGGGAGATTTTATGATGAATTATTGGAGAAATTTAGAATAGAAGTGAAAGCTTGGGTGGATGGTAGGTTTGTTAAATTGTTTAGTTCTTATGATGAAATGCTCTTGAGTAGTATAGTCCACCTTTGGTGGCGGTGTTTATGTGAAATATATGGTTATGTGTATTAATGTGTGTATTGTGAGTATTTCTTTGAAGGATTGGTATCTGAAGTAAAGTGATAATGAGGATGTTCATGTTGATATGAATTTATGAAGCTTGAATTGTATCTATTGTATAGATTATGTTAAATGAAGTATGTGTATATGTGAAGCATGCTAGTGTGTGAAATATGACGATTGAAGTTTTAAGCATGTTAGAGACAATGTTATGAAAGTGGGGATTATTTGAAAGGTGTGCTCATATGTACTCTCACACACAGTTTGAATGAATGAATGATGTTAATGAATGTTAATGAGGGAATGTAGGTTGGACACTCTTCGTGAGTAGAGATGAAGTGTCTAGACCATCTCTACTATTCCTTTAGCAAGAATAAGGGGAGTTTTGGGGTGGACACTCTACAAGAGTTGAGATGAAGTGTTTAACAGCAACCTCACTATTCCTAAGACCATTCTAAGATAGATTGGAGGATGGATACCCTTCGTGAGTTGAGATGTGGTGTCCAATACTTATCCCTTAACCTTTAGTAATGAATGTTTAAGGCTCCGTGGGGGAGTTATTCTTAGCACCGAGATTATTTAAAGAAGGGGTGGTTACACTTCGTTAGTTGAGATGTTGTACCCGATGTACCTCTTGAGATGAGTACTCCTCGTTAGAAGAGAATGAGTAGTTAGAAGCAATCTTCTTATCCCTTAACTATGTGCCTGCATAGGAGAAGCTAATGGAAAATCCATGTAAAGGCTCAAAAATGACCCTACCTTAGGCAAGTGGGGATCCCTTATCCTGTAGGGGATAATACAGGGATTCCATATCTAGCTCTCATGGTCTATGTCGGTTAAAGCATGTCCCACAATATAATGTAATGAAGTAAGTCTCCTAAAGAGTGTACTACTTAGGAGAGGTGGTGGTATGGGACGCTATCTCTTCATAGCACGAGTAGGCACTTGAAAGGGGAGTCTTGGTGTTTCTATATATACAATTTATGAATAGGTCATTATGTGATGTGACTGAAGTTAGGTGAATTAAATTTCTAATGTTATGTAAGCATGTTAAATTTATGTCTTGTATGATGAAGTTTATACATGATGAATGTGGTATGTTCAATCTAAGGGAATCCTCAAGGAGCACTTGGGGGGAGTAGTAGTATGGGAAGCTACTCTCACATTGCACTATGTGTAACTTGGGGGTTGCCTTGGATAAGGGTTCCTATGTGAAGTACTTAAATGCAAGCATGTTTCTCTAGTGTCTAGTTATAGAATATGGACTTGTTATCCAAACGAAGTAACCCTATAATGGCTAGTCTTGAGGGCTACTTAGGTATGTAGTGAAGGCATTGTATGGGCGTTTCTTCATGTCTTACCTTAGTGAGTCTTAGGATAATCTTGGTTAAGGAAACTTCAAAGGAAATAAGTTCAATGTGAGTTGATATGAAATGAGTTCATTGTAAGGTTTTCTTAAGTTCACTGTCATGTGCATCATTGTGCTAAAATTATGGAATTTAATCCTATGTTCTAAATGATGATTTTTATGCTATTTTACTACTATATACATGAAGGATTTACTTAATTAGCATGAAAGCTTATTTCAACTAAAATGTCCGTTTTTCATGTGTTTTTGCATATGTCATACTTAGTATAATGTTTGTACTAACCCCATAATTTTCTATACTCTACAGGTATATGTTGGAAGCAAGTGGAAGTCTAGAAGGCAAAGATTGGGAATCAACTCTCTCAAGACTCGGGATGTCCTCATACATTCAAGGATATAGTCTATATTTCTTTAGTTTCTTCTATTAAGACATGTAAAGACTTGTTACATATTTTCTTCAATGTAAAGGGTCGTGTCCCTAAGATATTTAAGTTTTGTCTTTATGTTGGCTTGTGAAGACGAGACTTATTCCTTAGTAGTTTATAAAAGATGTTTCTTATTATTGTTGTTGTGGAATTTTCTAATTCCGCACTACTTTTCATATCTTATGTTATGAGTCATAGCTAAGAGGCTTGTGCAAGATATCAGTGAGGTCAAGCACACAGTGCGACGACTATAGAGTGCTCCCTCCTCCTAGGGTGTACTTGCGGGTCGTAACATCTTTAGTCTTTCATGCTTCTACACATACACTCACTAAGACACGTCGGTTCAACAAATATTTAAGCAGTCTTTTGGGGAATAAGAACACATGCAAGAAAACCCCAAGAGAGGACCGTGAGTTGGACAAGTCAAACTTCACCCTATCACTCACATTTCACTTACCCCACCACAAACAAAACAATGTGAAATTTTCCCCAATTCACAATAAATAATAAATATCAGGATGGTAGGTGAAGCAAACATGTGGCGGATAGAGCCGAAGACCTATAAATTAGAATGTGGGTACGGTTTCATGGAGCCCGCGTGATTAGAAATTGGGTCACCCTCAGTAGAGCCCATATTTGTAAGGGCAAAACCATCAGTAGTGCCATCCTTCTTTGTCTCCGCAGCATCAGTAGTGCTCCTTGCTCCTCTCACATGGACAAAACTTGACGCCCCAACAGCTAGCTCTTGCACCTTCTCTGGCGCATCTCCTCATCAAATAACGAGGACCTCCTAGCTTGTTCAATCTCCTTACGTTATTTTTTTAGTTGAATGGGACACATCACCAGCCTCAAAGGTGCGACTAGAATGGTTTATGTTGCCACAAACACGAGGTTCGGGCTGTATCTTAGCAGGAGCCTTGAACAAGGCCTCAAGAACACTTTATTCAGCTAGCTCTGTGTGGGAATGCTCTGGCTCAGTCTCCCGCATCTCGAAAATGGCATTAAAGTTAGATCTCACACTAACCATCTTTGTCTAAATAGCAGTAAGAGCAGTGGTGGTTGCTGGTCAGGCCAGAACCAGCAGCTCAAATGTGTCAAGGTATTTGTAAACCGCTTGAATTTGATGCTCTGTCTGCTTGGCCACCCGCTTCTCTATGAGGTCCTCTGCCCCCTCTATGGACTTATGCATCAAAGGTTGTATGTGATTGAGTAGGCTAACCATCTATGCCTCGATCTTCTAGACTATAGCAAGAGGAATTACTACTATAGTGGGAGGTGTGGACTCAGATGAGCTGGGGGGCCTGCTGGCTTAATGCGAGAATGAGGTTGGAGTCGGCGTTCTCTTGAGAAGCAGGGTCTGCCCGCTGAGTTATCTTCAGGATATCTGCAAGGTTTTCGTTTGACAGAGAGACCTCGACCCGGGGCCCTCTGTGGGTTGCTTCTACATTAGCGTCATCTCTAATAAGACATATATCAATGTCCCAGTCACTCAATGGAATTTGCATAGTGCCTGATTGGCACTCCGGCGTCCCTGCATAACTGAAATATCAAACACAAAAATGGATAAGTAGTGGAGATTTTGAACGCCCTCTCGTGTATCTCCGCCAGCATTATCCGTGAGAAGTTGATCTCCAACCCTGCTACCACTCCTGACACCATGACTGCCCTGTCCCACATGAGTATGTTGTCAGCCTTAATGGGGGATACTCTGTTCTGGACCAACAATTAGAAGAATTTTGCCACAAAAGTTAGTGTACCCTTATTGATAAGCCCTCGTGGTTCTATGATCCAGTCGGCCCTCTGACCATAGACTAAAATGCATTGGCCTACCCATATTTCACCGCTCCCCGCTTATTGGCACAACGCTGAAAATCATCACCCCGAATGATGTCCCACCTATAGTCAAACTCATCAGTGTTGAGGATTCTGTCTATACCAGTGGTAGCGCCATATAGAAATCGGTGGATGGTGGCTCGTGAGATGTCATCCCGGCATCCTCGGACCATGGTGTATTTGAATGGGTCTTGTTTTATGGGTTTGTCCCGCTTGTGAATGGACTATCAGAGTGTGGCAGAGTAGGAATCATAGAACTCCCTCACAATCTCCTCATTGTATTGGCCCGGTTCATGTTCCATCCATTTACACTTGTGGATGTTGAATAGCCTGCGCACCTTTGGCATGGTATGTAGACTCCCTATGAGGACTCGTCGTTCCTTTGTAACCAGTCAGGTCATCACCTCCTTTTAATTTATCATTTGGCATCTCGGTAAATGATACGCTCAGACTTACTTCTCAAATAAGAAGTAAAGCGGTCGTATCAAGTAAAGAACCCAACTAATGAGGTTGGGATCGATCCCACAAGGAAAATAGTTCAGACTTAACTTTATTTTATTATTACTATTATTTAGCCAACTGTTTTCCAATAAACCAAAAGACAAAAAGGGGGGTTTTATTTCTAAATTAATGAAAATAATTAACTAAATAAGAATAAACAACTAACAAATTTAACTTTCAGAGTTTAATCAAATTATAAAAGTAACTAGGGTTTTAGTGTTCCCCACAGGTTCCTAACTTGGTAAATCTAACTATAACAGCTCTATCCTGATATCTTGCACGTAAAGTGATAAGTTATGTATCTCTAAATCCTTGGTCCGGCATCTAGAGAATTTCACTCCGCACCTTGGTCCGGCTACGTGTGTTGCTATACTAACCCTTATCTTTACCTCATATTAAACATCGTATTTGGTAATTGACTAAGCTATTAAGTCGTACCAACCAATACTAGTCTATTAGATAGTCTACACTAAATCTATGTTGATAATTCTTTTCCTATTATCTACCTCCTTGGTCCGGCAAGTAGCAATAAGGCGAGTTCTAACGTTGGCCACCGTTAAAAAGAATTCTAAACGAAAGAATTATCAATACATGCAAGACACCACTCTAGAATTGTTATTGAATTAGATTACTACCTTGTTATTCACCCATGGTTCCCACAACCCTAGCTATGAGGCTTAGTTACCCATGTTCATAATTACACAATTCATATCGTTAATGGAAGAATTCATGCACTTACTTTTATGAATACGAATAATTTCCCAGAATTTAACTTGATTAATCAACGAAATCCACAACAATCAATTCCCAAAAAATATCTTAATTCCCAAAATCGAGAGTTTAACAATATAATCGAAGAACTATAAACTAAAAATTATCCAGAAAGTCTAACCTCAAAAACGAGGTTTTTCCAACTATTTATAAGAAAAACAAAACCTAATCAAATAAGGATTCTATTTACTAAAAATCTGTCCAAACGCATCTGGGTCGACGGACCACGTGACGGACCATCATGGACACGACGGACCGTCATAGCCTCCGTCGTCCCATACTTCACATCTTCTCATGTTGCTTTCTTCATTCCCCTCAACGGACAGGTATGACGGACCATTGCAAGCATGACGGCCCGTCGAGGGTCTTCGTTCCAAAACACTTGAACTTTGGAATTTTGGGTACTGGGATTACTCTCTGATAATTATGACGAACATGCAGGACGGACCGTCGTAGCTGTGACGGTCCGTCATGGACTTCCGTAATCCCACACTTGTCAGACTTCCCCAACTTTCCTTCAGCAACTTCTTCCTTCACTACGATGCCACCTACGGACCGTCACAGCCGCGACGGACCGTCATAGGCTCCGTAGGTGGTCTCTTCTGCAATTCTTTCTCAAAAACTCCCACGTTCTTCCTTAGACAGATTTTCTGCAAACAAAGAGAAAATTATATCAAAATCAACACAAAAAGGCTCTCGACACACACTAAACTTAAGGAAAAAGTATTAGAAATACCGTGAAACCACGGTACATCAACACCCTCAACTTAAATTCGTTGTTTGTCCTCAAGCGACGCACTATGACTCACTACAAATTCTTTGTACAAAAGTATCCATATTTTAACTTCCGCAATCATTTGGCTATCAATCTCGATTATTCTCATTATGTTCATGCATGGTCTCACTATTAGGCATTGATTTGTGTAGAATCAAACCATAACCCAGATTTACTACGCAATGATGCCTATCCTCTTCAATTTCTCACCGAGATGCTAATATTTCTGGTATTACAACTCCTGTCCTCACTTCAAATAACATCCTCATTTTTCACACAATGATTTTAGTTTGAGTATAAGGATCACGTTTCGACACTCACTCTCAGAACAAATTCACCACTCATTTATACATATTGCCATAGGCTTGCCCTTATTTTCACTACTTCAAGTTCATCATACGCACTTAGGATCACAATAGGACTTTTTTTTAGCTTGTAACATAGGCTCAGGGTCAGGTAGGGTGTATTTAGGTATACTTTAGTGACTTGTTGCCCTCCTTGACATATCGGCTAAGCGAACCATCTTTTTATCATCTTATTTCGCCCTATTACTAAATTTTCTTTTCACTTTGCTGTTTTCCCTTTCTTATCCTTATGTGTAAGTGACTTTTCTCTTTTCTTGTGTTTATTTTGCTTTTTATTCATATATTTTTTTTTTTGTCACTTCTGTTTTATTCTTTCTTTCTCTTCATTCTTTCAACCCCACTTTCCGGGGTTTTCCTTATAGCAGCCACCCTCAACTCATGATTTTGCCATGAGTCAAGGATCACAATAACCATGGTTGGGTCAGGGCCAAAACAAGGTTACTTTCTGCATTAGCCACCCTCAACATATGCTTTTGGCATAAACTGAGGTGCACATGTCCAAGGAGGGACCAGGGCCAACACATTGTTCCCAGAGAAGATCATTTGGGGTGAAAAAGAAAGATCTATTTTAGGCTCAATTCATTTGGATCAAAAAAAGGATTAACTTCATTTGGTTTTCTGTTATTTTTAGGCTCAAGATTGACTCTTTCGAACAAGGGCCTATGATCCTTTCCTAAGTGATTGTTTTGACTCACTTTTAGCAGGACTAACCAGGCAAGTTCTAGCTCAGTATTAATGGTGGACATTCGATTTCACCTCACACTCTCTTGACATTCCTTGCAATCCCAGATTACTCGACACCTAGTTCAAATCATAGATTCAGGATCATGCAGTAGTTTATCTTAATTTCATGATTCAAACCACACAATTTTCACTTACTATGCCTAGTCATGCATCATTTTAATTATCGAGATATCATATTTACTTTAGCCATCATGCTTCAGATTTATGCTATGTACATCATATGTGACATGCCGGTTCAACAATAAAAGTAATCAGTCTTTTGGGGGAAAAAGAACACAGGCAAGAAAACCCCAAAAGAGGATCGTGAAATTGGGCTACTCAGAATTCACTCAAGTGCTCACTTTCCATTTACCCCACCCCCAACAAAAGATATGCAATTGTCCTCAATGCATAGAAAAGTTCAACTACGTAAAAGGGTAAGTGAAGCAAACCTGAGGCGCTAAGCGCCGATGATCAGTAAGCTGGTGGGTCCGGTTCACCGGAACCCACTCCCTGCGTAGTCTGGACATCCTCAGTAATGTCCTCAGCATCCACAGCACCATCAGTAGTGCCTCCCATAGAATCTACAATTTTGGAGCAAGACGCCCCGGCAGCTACTTCTACAGCCCTCAACTTACGGGCCTCCTCATCAGCAATCGAGGCTCTCCTCGCAGTCTCCATCTCACGGCGCTCCTTCTTCCTCGCCCTAGCTTCATCCTCCTCTCGACCCCTGCGTCTCTTGACATGCTCTCGTGGGGGAGGGGGTGGAACATCAGAAGTGGCAAACAAGGCAGCCATCACGGTGTCATCAGCAGGCGCTGCAGAAGGGGCCTCAGACTCAGGCACCCTTGCCTCTAAAATCATATCAAGATCCGCCCGCAGACTCTCAACCGCAGCCTGGAGGGTCGACATGTCCACCGGAGGGGCTGGTCGGGCTAGTACTCGTAATTCAAATGCGTCTAAGCGCTGGTGTACTCGGCGATCTGCCTCTCTGTATGCTGTACCATCTTGCGCTCCTCTGCCTCAGCAATAGTCTTCTGCATCCACGGCTTGATGTGATGCAGAAGAGTAGCCATCTGTGCCTCAAGTTTCTGGACCCGAGCAAGTGGGACCAGAGTGGCAGAAGGAGCCGAGCGAGAGGAGCTCGGGGCAGTGCTACTACCCGGGATAGACTCGACTGGAGTAGTGTCAGTGTGTGCAGAAGCAGCACGGGAAGCATCATGAGCATGCTCTACGGTGTCGGCCAGGTTCTCACCAAATGGGGCCACCTCTGGACGGGGCCCTCTGTGTGGGGCCAACTCATTGGCCTCATCCCTGATGAGGCCGATGTCAACATTTCCTGGCGGGGTCTTGAGCTGGTCAATGTGCCAAATGGGCACACCTGCTGATCTGCACAAAGAGAAAATCATGCAAGGGAAAGGGTAAGTCGTGGTGACCTTGAAGGCTCTCTGGTGCATGACCGCTTGGAGAAGCCAAGCGAAATCGACCTCGAACCCTGCCATCATTGCAGCCATCAGCACTGCACGATCCCAGGTGACTATGTTATCTGCAGCAGTGGGGGAGAGACAATGGCGGACGATCAACTAGAGAAACTTGGCCGTAAAGGTCAAGTTGGCCTTCCTGATGGCCCCCTTCGGCTCCATCACCCAATCCGCAGCCTCTCCATCAATAGATAGGTGCAGTGCCATCCACCTCTTGGTGGTCTCTCTCAGTGAAGGCTCGCGTAAGAACCGGCCCTCTTTAACAATTTGCCACCGGTAATCAAACTCGGCGGTGAGAGGTGTGCTGGTGGAGTCAGAATCCCTGCCGTACAGATATCGGTGGATGGCTGGTAGGGAGATGTCAACCTGGATGCCGCATACTCAGACGTGCTCAAGTAGGGAATGTTTGGCGGGGGCAGACCGCCTATCGATCTGCGAATGAAGAGTAGCCACATAAGAGGCATAGAACTCGCGGACTAGCTCCTCACTGTAGCGACCCAAAGAATGAGTCGTCCACTCTAGCCGGTGTCTGGTGAAGAGGATGTGAATATTTGGCATGGTGGGGAGACTTCCCGTGAGGACCCGCCTCTCCAGTGTAAGAGTCCGTGTCATGACACCTTTGTCATTGAGAACCTTGGCGTCTAAGTATACTTTGTATTGCCCGTCAACACACCACCGGTTGGGCTGATCGGCAACCGGGGCAGGGACTCCTGTTGGTGAGCCAGGGGTGGAGTCAGTGCTGTCAGCCTCATCATCGGAAGCAGACTGTGTAGCTGTGGCAGGGACAGAGGCTTCTGCAGACCCAGAGGCTTTTTCTGACCACGAAACTCCTAAGGAGCCAGATGCTCCTTCGTCTTGGGCAGCTGACCCAGAAGGAGTCCCGGTCAGTGTGCGCTCCTCATCAGACTGGGAGGCAGTGACTACGCCGGGCGCCACCTTCTTGGGCGTGACTCGCGGTACACGTGGAGCTCGTGCTGGAGTAGCAGTGCCTGGGGGCACGTATTCTGGATCATGCTCATCATCAGAGCCTATCACCAATCGGGCAGACGGGGCGACAGATTTAGAACGCCCACGTGCGTAAACGCGATCTTGTTTAGGTGCCATGATAGGTAGTACCTGTAACGAATCATCATTAGTACTTGAAGGATGAAACATGACACAAAAAGAAATAAAAAATTGAGACAATAATACACAGAAACTCAAACCAGTGATAACAGCTCTGAAGTAGCAGTAGGGCACGACGGACCTGGTGACGGCCCGTCGTGCGTATGACGGACCGTCATGCAGTCCGTCATGTAATACTTGGCAATATAAAGTATAGAGGGAAAGTCTCAGACCGATACGACGGTTATGCAGGACGAACCGTCGTGGGTATGAGGTCCGTCATATGTGTCCGTCAGTGGACACTTAGAAAAAGTGTTGAGACCCTTAGGACAGGGGTCTCTGACCGTCACGACGGTTTTGCAGGACGGACCGTCGTGGGTATGACGGTCCATCACATGTGTCCGTCAGTGGACACTTAGAAAAAGTGTTGAGACCCTTAGGATAAGGGTCTCTGACCGTCACGACGGTTTTGCAGGACGGACCGTCATGGGTATGACGGTCCGTCACATGTGTCCTTCAGTGGACACTTAGAAAAAGTGTTGAGACCCTTAGGACAGGGGTCTCTGACCGTCACAACGGTTGTACAGGATGGACCGTCGTGGGTATGACGGTCCGTCACATGTGTCCGTCAGTGGACACTTCGAAAAAGTGGTGAGACCCTTAGGATAGGGGTCTCTGACCGTCACAACGGTTGTGCAGGACGGACCGTCGTGGGTATGACGGTTCGTCACATGTGTCCGTCAGTGGACACTTAGAAAAAGTGTTGAGACCCTTAGGATAGGGGTCTCTGACCGTCACAACGGTTGTGAAGGACGGACCGTCGTGGGTATGACGGTCCGTCACATGTGTCCGTCAGTGGACATTTAGAAAAAGTGTTGAGACCCTTAGGATAGGGGTCTCTGACCGTCACGACGGTTATGCAGGACGGACCGTCGTGGGTATGACGGTCCATCATCGGGTTGTCGTGCTGTCAAACAGAGACAGAACTGAGGGGTGCCAAATTTACCCCATGTGAGTCGAAACGACAACCCAACAATGTTCTAATACAGATTAGAACCCTAATGGACAAGTTTAAAGCCCTATCAAATTGGCAAGTTTAAAGCCCTAATTTCTCTAGTATTGTCCAGGCATTTTGTGGAATTAAAGACCTAAGTTAGATAATATCTAGACAAAAACAGAAACCCATATGCAATTTATAGGGAAAAACAGTAAAACAACCAAAAATAGTAAAGGGTAGAGTTTCAGGAATACATACCTTGGAAGAGGAGACAACAATGCACAATTTATGGCACTCAAGTTAGAAGACTAAGACTCACTGCAGCAGATTCCAACCAAGAGGGAAATTTTTGGGATGAAAAATGGGAGAAGATGGGGAATTTGGGAAGAGAGTGAAGTTGGAAGGGGAGAAAATGGAGGGAAGATTAAATGAAACTGATAATAAAGGGGTGGGGGTGGGGTTTAAAACATTTTAAACTTTTAAAATTCTTTAGCCGGGTCGGGTTGGGTAGCCGGGTAATGGCGTAACGAAACACCGATGATGGTCCGTCGCAGTTGTGATGGTCCATCACACGGTCCGTCGCTTGTGCCCTAATTCATCAAAAATACAAGAGAGCGTACCTGGCACGACGGAGTCATGCGACGGTCCGTCACAGTCGTGACGGTCCGTCGACGTATCCGTCAGTGACTGATGTAGAGTAACTTGTCTACAGAACTTCCTGTAGATGTGCTACCTGAAAATTCACAACCCATTAATAGAAAATGCTACCGTTACTAGAAAGAGAAACAAAAAAAACTATAAAAGTGGTTAGATGATAACTATTGGGTTGCCTCCCAACCAGCGCCTGATTTAACGTCGCGGCACGACTGAGGACACTTGATTACTCAGACTTCATCAAGATGATATGCCTCAACCACCTCATTCACCGATTCCGCATGACCAATATAGATTTTGAGACGTTGTCCGTTCACCTTAAACTGCACACCTTCCTTGTTTTCCAACTCAACTGCTCCATGAGGGATTAATTTGGTGATCAAGTACGGTCCAGTCCATTTAGACTTTAGCTTGCCCGGAAACAAGCACAATCTAGAGTTGAATAAAAGCACCGAATCCCCAATCATAAACTCTCGTTTCTCAATTTTTAGGTCATGGTACTTCTTCATCTTCTCTTTGTAGAGGGCTGAGCTTTCATAAGCCTTAAGGCGAAATTCATCGAGTTCATTTAACCCATTTAATCGTTGTTCTGCAGCTTCGTTCCAGTCCATTTTTAGCTTCTTCATAGCCCACATGGCTTTATGCTCTAATTCAACCGGAAGATGACATGCTTTCCCATATACTAGTTGGTATGGTGACATGCCTATGGGAGTCTTATACACTGTCCGGTAAGCCCAAAGAGCATCATCAAGCCTCCTTGACCAATCTGTTCTGCTAGCGTTCACTGTTTTCGACAAAATCTGTTTGATTTCCCTATTTGATACTTCAACTTGCCCACTAGTTTGAGAATGGTAAGGAGTGGCCACATTATGGCGAACCCCATATTTCTCCAATAATCCCTTGAACAATTTATTGCAAAAGTGGGATCCCCCATCACTAATAATTGCCCGTGGGGTACCAAATCGAGAAAATATATTCTTTTTCAAGAATGCAGTGACACTCTTCCCTTCATTGTTTGCGAGGGCGATACCTTCCACCCACTTGGATACATAATCCACTGCTACTAAAATATACTTCATTCCATGAGAACTCACAAACGGACCCATAAAGTCAATACCCCAAACATCAAATAGCTCAATTACAAGAATGGGGTTTAGAGGGAGCTCTTGCTTTCTTGAAATGCCGCCATCTCTTTGACATCTATCACATGCTTTGGCGAACTCATGAGCATCTTGATGAATAGGTGGCCAATAGTAACCACTTTGTAAGATCTTGTGAGCAGTCCGGACACCACTATGATGTCCACCAAAGGGTGAGGAATGGCATGCCTCTAAAATACTCAACATCTCGACTTCTAGCACACAACGCCGAATAAGCCCGTCAGCACAACTCCTGTATAAGTATGGTTCATCCCAAAAGAATTTCTTCACATCGTACATGAACTTTTTCCTTTGATGAAAAGACAAGTCCGATGGAACAAGGTCACTAGCTAGGTAGTTCGTAAAATCTGCAAACCACGGAATCAGGTCTTGTGAGGCAGCCAATACATGCTCATCGGGGAACGTCTCATCAATATCAGTCTTATCCCCAAACTCTCTCATAGCTTCATCTTCTAAACGAGACAAGTGATCAGCAACTTGATTTTCGGTCCCTTTTCTATCCCTTACCTCAAAGTCAAATTCTTGCAGTAGTAATACCCAACGAATTAACCTTGGTTTCGCGTCCTTCTTCGCCATCAAATATCTCAGGTCTGAATGGTCAGTATGCACTATGACTCTAGTACCTAGCAAATAGGAGCGAAATTTTTCAAAAGCAAATACTACGGCAAGGAGCTCTTATTCAGTGACCGTATAGTTCTTCTGAGCTTCATTGAGGGCTTTACTAGCATAGTAAATGGGATGAAGGATTTTGTCCTTTCGTTGTCCCAATACCACACCAAGAGCAACCCCACTCGCATCACACATTACCTCAAATGGACTGTTCCAATCTGGAGAAATAATGATAGGTGCAGATACCAGTTTTTCTTTGAGATCGCCGAATGCTTTCAGACAGGATTCATCAAAAGAAAACTTACAATCTTTCTCCAACAGTTTGCACAATGGATGTGCAATTTTCGAGAAATCTTTGATGAATCTCCTGTAAAACCCTGCATGCCCAAGAAAGCTTCTCACACCTTTTACAGAGATAGGTGGAGGAAGTTTCTCTATCACCTCGACTTTGGCTCGATCAACTTCTATGCCCTTTTCTGAAATACGATGGCCCAAAACAATACCTTCTTTGACCATGAATTGGCATTTTTCCCAATTGAGAATTAAATTGCAATCTTCACATCTCTTAAGAACCTCAGACAAATGGCTCAAACATTGCTCGAAAGATTCACCAACCACTGAAAAATCATCCATAAAGACCTCAATAGTATCTTCCACCATGTCGGAGAATATAGACATCATACATCTCTGAAATGTGGCGGGTGCATTGCACAACCCAAACGGCATTCTCTTGAACGCAAAGGTCCCATATGGACAGGTAAAAGTGGTCTTCTCTTGATCTTCTGGTGCAATAGAGATCTGATTATACCCTGAATAACCATCAAGAAAACAGTACCACCCTTTTCCGGCGAGTCTATCCAACATCTGATCCATGAAGGGCATGGGAAAATGGTCCTTTTCAGTCCATGCATTTAATTTCCGGTAATCCATACACACCCTCCATCCAGTCACCGGCCTCATTGGAACCAGTTCATTTTTTTCATTGGGGACCACAGTCATTCCCCCTTTCTTAGGTACACACTGAACAGGGCATACCCAACTACTATCGGCGATTGGATAAATTACTCCTGCATCCAACCACTTTATGATTTCCTTCTTCACGACCTCTTGCATAGGTGGATTTAAGCGTCTCTGGTGCTCAATACTTGGCTTATGATCGGGCATGAGTTGGATTTTATGAGAACAAATACCAGGAGGGATCCCAATAATGTCCGCAATGGTCCACCCAATAGCTCTTTTGAACCTTTTTAGCACTTTGACCAAACTCTCAACTTGTTGTTCATTTAGATCTGATGCAATGATTACCGGTAATGTGTCACCGTTTCCTAAGAATTCATACCTTAGATGAGGTGGGAGAGCTTTTAGTTCTAGCTTTGGAGCCTCCTCTATGGATGGTTTAGCGGGTGGAGACTCGCGATTCTTCATGTCTAGCTCATATTTCTTCGGTTTAAACCGGACATTACCACGATCAAGGGCAGCGACTAATGACATATATTCTTCAATGCCTTCATTATCAAGATTCATTATCACTGCCGCCAGTGCTTCTACACCTAGCCGTTCTTCTATTTGTGTCTTGGATGATTCACCAACTTTGTAGGATATGGCAGATAACGATTGGAGCTCACCACTCTGCCGCATGGACCTACAAATGTTGAAAGTCACTTCTTCATTTTTCAACCGAAATTTCATCTACCCTTTTTCCATATCAACTAAAGCTCTACCCGTAGCAAGGAATGGCCTCCCAAGAATAATAGGCACCTCAAAATCGACTTCACAATCAAGAATGACAAAATCTGCTGGAAATATGAACGACTCCACTTTTACTAGCACATCATGGAGTATCCCTATAGGCCTTTTTACTGTTCGATCGGCCATCAGTAGCCGCATCGCAGTGGGCTTTGGGTCACCCAAACCCAACATCTTGTAAATCGAGAGGGGCATGAGATTTATGCTTGCCCCCAGATCACATAATGCTTTCGCAAAATGTAATAACCCGATTGTACAAGGAATAGTAAATGCACCCGGATCTTCTTTCTTTTGCACTAAAGACCTTGTAGCAATAGCACTACAATGCTGCATTCTGTCATCATCCTCAAAAGTGACCGATCTTTTCTTTGTAACCAAATCTTTCATAAACTTGGCATAACCGGGCATTTGTTCAAGAGCTTCTACCAAAGGAACATTGATAGAAAGTTGCTTCAACATTGTTATAAAACGCCGATATTTGCCATCCTCGGTCTTTTTCACTAATCTTTAAGGAAAGGGGGGTGGAGGTCTAGGCATGGGAGTTACCTTTTTAGGTACTTCAGCAACTTTCTCAGTGTTATCTTCTACTTCATCACTAACCTCTACCACTTCATCATTATCTTTCATCACCTTTTCCACAATAGACGGCATAGGTGGGTCAACAGTTTGTTTACCGCCACGAGTAGTAATTGCCATACAGTGTCCATCATTTTTCGGATTTTGGACAGTGTTGCTAGGAAGAGTGCCCGGTTGCCGTGTGTTCACAGTTGCAGATAATTGAGCCATTTGTAATTCAAGCTGCTTTATTGATATGGCATGTGTATCAACTTTCTGTCCAATACCTGCTACATCACTCCTTAACTCTTTGGTGTGCTCATCACTAGCATCGAACCTCCTTATCATCTTGTGCAACATATCCTCAACTCGCGCCATACTACCTCCACCATCCCTAGGAGCAACTTCACGATTTTGAGGAGGAACATAGGGCCCACTCCTCTCATTTCTGTTACCATAGTTACCCCTGTTAAAGTTGTTGTCGCGGTTGTAATTTCCATCACGAACATAATTACCCTCGCGGTTGTAGTTACCATAGTTCCGACCTTGATTTCCTTGACCTTGGCACCAATTCTCCTGATTGGAGCCTTGGGCATTTGGTCGGAAACCCCCCGTCTGATCATTTACTGCATAAGAATCTTCCTCATAATAATATTCATCAGTTGGTGGTGGTGGTTTAGACAAGTAGTTCACTGCGTTTATCTTTTCTGCACCCCCAGTGACATGTTTTAACACTAACCCAAGCTCAGTTCTCATCTTTGCCATCTCTTCACGAATCTCATCTGTGGCTGGATTATGTGTGGATTGCACTGCAAAAGTATTTCTCCCAGTATCTGTCTTCCTAGTACTCCATGCTTTATTATTCCGGGAGATTTTCTCTAATTTTTTGGCAATTTCAGCATAGGGACACTCCCCATAAGAACCACCTGCTATAGTATCCAATACCGCTTTATTATTATCATCCTGTCCCCGGTAGAAGTATTCTTTCAGTGACTCATCATCTATGCGGTGATTGGGGACACTTCACAGAAATGAAGTGAACCTATCCCAAGAACTACTAACTGACTCTCCTGGTAGTGCCACAAAGTTGTTAACTCTGTCTTTGTGATTTAGTTTCTTGGAGACCGGATAGTAACGTGCTAAGAAAACGTCCCTCAGTTGGTTCCAAGTGAAAATTGAGTTATAAGGGAGCTCAGTGAACCAAATGGCAGCCTCTCCCGTCAGTGAGAGAGGAAATACTCTTAGACCTATTACATCCAAATTCAAATCAGGCCTCCCTACACAGCTTTTACACACTGCCCTCACCTTAGCTATATGGGCATGTGGATCCTCAGACGGTAGTCCTGAAAACAAACCTCTAGCCGTGAGCATTTGCATTAGACTACTAGTGACTACAAAGGTGTGACCTTCTGGTAGAGGGGGCAAGACAAGTGGCCCATCAGAATCTGCAATATTGTCATACCCTCTGTAGTATTCTTGAGGACGTGGAGCGGGATTATGTCCCCTTTGTGCACCTTTATCAGGATCATCAGGTAATAATCGACCATGAGCATCAACCGGAGCTGGGATGTTCAGGTTTGGATCATCACCATTTATACCCAAGTTTCGATTCATTTTGCGTAGTGTACGCTCTAACTCGTGATCGTAGGGAAACAAGGGTTCTCTTCCTCTCCGTGTATTTGGCATACAAGGACGTCAAATCTGGCAAAATCAAAAACACCAGAAAAAGTAAAATCAGGAAAATATTGACTAAATTTTAGTAATAAATTTAAGTTAATCTAAAAGCTACTTTCCCCGGCAGCGGCGCCAAAATTTGATACGCTCAAACTTACTTCTCAAATAAGAAGTAAAGCGGTCGTATCAAGTAAAGAACCCAACTAATGAGGTTGGGATCGATCCCACAAGGAAAATAGTTCAGACTTAACTTTATTTTATTATTACTATTATTTAGCCAACTGTTTTCCAATAAACCAAAAGACAAAAAGGGGGGTTTTATTTCTAAATTAATGAAAATAATTAACTAAATAAGAATGAACAACTAACAAATTTAACTTTCAGAGTTTAATCAAATTATAAAAGTAACTAGGGTTTTAGTGTTCCCCACAGGTTCCTAACTTGGTAAATCTAACTATAACAGCTCTATCCTGATATCTTGCACGTAAAGTGATAAGTTATGTATCTCTAAATCCTTGGTCCGGCATCTAGAGAATTTCACTCCGCACCTTGGTACGTGTGTTGCTATACTAACCCTTATCTTTACCTCATATTAAACATCGTACTAAGCTATTAAGTCGTACCAACCAATACTAGTCTATTAGATAGTCTACACTAAATCTATGTTGATAATTCTTTTCCTATTATCTACCTCCTTGGTCCGGCAAGTAGCAATAAGGCGAGTTCTAACGTTGGCCACCGTTAAAAAGAATTCTAAACGAAAGAATTATCAATACATGCAAGACACCACTCTAGAATTGTTATTGAATTAGATTACTACCTTGTTATTCACCCATGGTTCCCACAACCCTAGCTATGAGGCTTAGTTACCCATATTAATTACACAATTCATATCGTTAATGGAAGAATTCATGCACTTACTTTTATGAATACGAATAATTTCCCAGAATTTAACTTGATTAATCAACGAAATCCACAACAATCAATTCCCGGAAACTATCTTAATTCCCAAAATCGAGAGTTTAACAATATAATCGAAGAACTATAAACTAAAAATTATCCAGAAAGTCTAACCTCAAAAACGAGGTTTTTCCATCTATTTATAAGAAAAACAAAACCTAATCAAATAAGGATTCTATTTACTAAAAATCTGTCCAAACGCGTCTGGGTCGACGGACCACGTGACGGACCGTCATGGACACGACGGACCGTCATAGCCTCCGTCGTCCCATACTTCACATCTTCTCATGTTGCTTTCTTCATTCCCCTCGACGGACAGGTATGACGGACCGTTGCAAGCACGATGGCCCGTCGAGGGTCTTCGTTCCAAAACACTTGAACTTTGGAATTTTGGGTACTGGATTACTCTCTGATAATTACGACGAACATGCAGGACGGACCGTCGTAGCTGTGACGGTCCGTCATGGACTTCCGTAATCCCACACTTGTCAGACTTCCCCAACTTTCCTTCAACAACTTCTTCCTTCACTACGATGCCACCTACAGACCGTCACAGCCGCGATGGACCGTCATAGGCTCCGTATGTGGTCTCTTCTGCAATTCTTTCTCAAAAACTCCCGCGTTCTTCCTTAGACAGATTTTCTGCAAACAAAGAGAAACTTATATCAAAATCAACACAAAAAGGCTCTCGACACACACTAAACTTAAGGAAAAAGTATTAGAAATACCGTGAAACCACGGTACATCAGTAAACCAGCCATTGCCCTTCGACATACAACCTGTTTGTTTACTAGTTGTTGAAGGAGGGTCATCTATTTGGGGTGCGAGTGGATCTTCCGAGATAGTGGCCTCATCAGATGATAAATGTTTTTCCTGTACCCCTTATCTGGTTGCTCCTTGAAAAGTTAGAACCGGACGCGGTGGCCGACTTACACCCTGAATACTGGGCCGACCCTGATCCTAAAGTTGTGGCGGACTCGAAGCCAGATATTAAAAACCTTTCTATACTTTAAGCAGACCCGATTGGTAAGCCGATCTATGTTTGTTCCTCATTAGACTAGGAGGCAATGATTATGTCGGGGTTCACCTTACGGGATGTGCCCCTATTGGCTCGGTATGATGTCGTTGGTGTTGTAGTGCCCGGGGGAACATAGGTTGGGTTCATCTCTGTGTTGTTGTCTTCATCAATCAACCGATACAATGGGGTGAATGACTTGAATTTACCCCTTTTGGTGTAGACCACTTGCTTCTTGGGTGCCACTATACCTGTGGAGCAATTATTAGTACAAACATAACTTACGACACACTCCAAAGAATTACTAAAAAAATTATGTAGCAGTTTAGCTTGACATGCCCCAATGATGGTCCGTAGACCGATCTACGATCAGTGGACCCTTCCATCATTGGATGGGTTGAAAAACCTACTCTCTTATAAAAACTATAGACGTACAGAAATCGACAGACCGTAGTCTGCTTATTTTTTTGACACTTGTGCTTATTTGTGGGCGTGGAAAACTATGGACCCCATCGATGGTCCATCGATTGAACGACGGTCTGTAATAGGGTTTATTAATTGAGGCCTATGCCAGATTTCAGGCCTCTTTCACTGTAATTTCAAAATTTATTTAGGGACCAATGCCAAAAGCAATCAAGTCTATACATGCATTTCAATATATAATATCTTGGGTTGATATCAAGATGATAAAATTACTAGGGTATGTGTGTTCCCCACAAGTTCATAATGTGGTATTCGTAGTAATAGCAATCATTTTCTAGTGTATTACATGCATAGTCATAAGTTAGGTATCTCCAAATCCTTGGTCCGACATATATGGAATTTCACCCTGCACCTTGGTCAAGCTACATGTGTATAATTTACTAACCCTTACCATTAACTCATATTAGACATCATAATTGATGTATGACTTAGTTATTACTTTGCACCAATGGACACTAGTCTATTAGATAGTATCACATTGAATCTATGTTGATAATCCTTTACTTATTAACTACCTCCTTGGTCCGACAAGTAGAAACAAGGCGAGTTCTAATGCGTGTGCTCGTTAAAAAGACTTCTAAATGAAAGGATTATCAAATCATGCAAAAACACTATTCAATAATTGCTTAATTACTAGTTATACATTTTTAATCACTCATGGTTCCCACAATCTTAGTTGTGGATTTATTTACCCATATTAGAAAGAACATAATCATCTTTGTAAATGAACGAATTATGAACTTACGTGAGAGGAATAGTAAACCCAAAAATCCTAATTGAATAGCGAACAAAAAGTTGCAAATAAACTACAGAAATCAATAATTATGAGGTCCTTATATGTGTAATAATTGTGTTTATAGGCTGTGTGACAAGTTTCATGAAGTTTGGAAGTAAAACGTTCAAGAACGTCCATGTCGTTCGAAAGGTTTGCCTTGAAACGACTTTGTGTGTCTTATCATGATTCGTTTAGTTTTATGTGTTCTTTTTGGATGAAATTGATGTGGGGGGTCCTAAACTCGTATACAATCGTATTCGCATTGGAAACATCCCCAAGGACCAACCAAGGGCCTTTGTGGACGGGTCCCTTCACAAGAGCCTAAGGTTGTCTTGACCAACCCAAACGACTGAGGCAATTGACGGCCAGTAGCCTGTCCGGCGTCCTGTCGATGGTGGTCGTGGGTCAGAACTTAGCCTAGGGATCTTAAGCTCCAAAAGTTTAGACTCTGATCCAAACGACGGCCATCCAGGATGGCCCGTCATTGGACCAACGCCCCGTCGATGGGCAGGCGTAGGTGGAGTCTGCAATTTCGTAGATTCACTGTTAAATATAAGGGTGAATTGGTAAATTCACCCAACTTCTAAATAATATTTTGGGTGGGTACCAAAGGGTATTCTAGGTATTTTAAGTGGGTTTATAAGTCCTAACTACCTAGATGAATTCATTATTCTAAAATCAAAACCCATATTCTCTATGAAACTCTCTAGAACTCTATTGAAGCAAAAATTCAAGTTTACTTCAGTTTTCCCTCCGCGACGTGGACTTGTTCCTCGACGAAAAATATAAAAATAGAATTCCAGTTTGACTTCATTAAATGGTCAATCTAAGTGATGGATCTTTTGGGTATTTTAGGGGAGGGTTATATATTGACTTTACTTCAGTTTTCCCTCCCAATCACTCACTCAAATCAAAACCCCAAAACAATTCCCAAAAGCTCTCCCTTCTCTCTACATTTTCTCTCTACTCATCCCCCATTGAAGAAGCTTTGAAGCTTCAAGAAAAAGACCAAATGCCTCAAGTTTCTACTCGATTTCGTGGTGATTTATATTTAAGGTATGGTTTATTTCACTCTTGGGATCGTTTTATCCAAGTGGTCCCTCCAAAAGATGATTTCTAAATCCCCCAAATCTAGGTTTTCTTCTACACGTGGGTCTTCTTTGAAAATAGAAATTATGAATCAATTGTGGTTAATTATGATTAATTGATGTTGTTTAAGTATATAATAATGGTTAATTGATGGTTTTCTATGATATTTCTCTAGACCCATGTCATTTCCCCAATTTCATGAAAACCTTGAATTGATATGGCTAATTGTGAAGATTATGAATAAGCAGATTGACTACATTGTTGGTAATTATGTAATTGATTCTTGAATTTACCTTGTATATATAATTGGTTATGTATTCTTGGTAATGGAAGTATGTAGGTTCTTGGAAGGACAATGAGGTATGTTGATTGGTTCTTCTTGGATTCAATTATGAATTATGAGTTACTTAGATAGTAATGCTTGTAAGTCTAATGTGTGGTTGTGATGTTGATGCTAAGTATTCCTCATCCCTAACCCTAAGATATTTAATAATACATGAGCTATGTATGCATGTTATGATACGATTATTGTATGATTGAAAGTAGTTCTTATGATTACCATAAAGTGTTAAGTGAAAGGTTTTTTCACTTATGAAGTGGTGTCAAAAGTGAAAGAATTGTCTCACTTGTGATGATCTATAAGCTATATATGATAGGATATGTACATAGGGGTATAGAAGATACTAATGTGAACTTGTATGATGAGATAACATTATTACTAAAAGGAATAAATGCTTAGTACCGAAAGGGCATGTAAATGAGAAGTAATCTCACGTTTAGTAAGTCCGGCCTCCCACATGGGTTACCTCACGTTAGTGTCACAATCCGCAAGTACCCCCTAGAAGTTAGGGAGAACCCTTGGATTCGGGACAAGGCGTACTTGACCCTTTGGGGTCTTGTACTACCCCTTTAACTATCATTCATTGCATAAGACATGAAAAGTAGTGCGAATTCAAAACTTTTTACGACACTTAAATACTAAAAAAATCTCATCGTCACAAGCCAAACTTAAAGACACGACATAATATCTTAGGGACACGGACCTTTACATGAAATATATACATAATAAGTCTTATATATAGAAACTAAGAAAAATAGGAACTATGCCCTCAAATATATGATGACATACTTTGTCTTGAGAGAATCTTTCCCAAGCTTTGCCTTCTATTCTTCAACCTTGCTTCCAAAACCTATACTTATAGAGTATAGAAAAGTATGGGGTTAGTACAAAATAATGTACTAAGTATAGCATATGCAAAAACATGTAAAAAGGGAACTTTTAGTAAAATTACACTTTCATGCTAAGTAAGTAAAACATTTTTATGAATATAGAAGTAAAACAACATAAGAATCATCATTTAACACTTAGAGAAGGATTTCCATAATTTTACACAAAAGGACCATTTTACAGTAAGCTAAAAAAATTTTACAGTGAACTCTTTAAACATACAGTGAATTCATTTTATCCCAAGATAGTGAACTCCCAAAGTCAAGCCAAGAAGAAGTGAACTCATTTTCGTAGGAGTTTCCCTAAGTAAGTTTATCCTAAGACTCACCAAGGTAAGACATGAAGGAAACGCCTAAACACCTCCTTCAATACACACCTAGGTGATCCCCAAGACTACCCCGTCTAGGATTACTCTCCTTGCGAGAACAAGTCCCCACTCAATGACAAAACATTAGAAGAACACTCAAACAACACACAAGGACTTCCCTTTTGAAATGCTTAATTAGTGCAATGAGTATATGGCGTCCCATTACACCAACTACCCTAAATAGTACACACTTTTAGAAGACTTAGATCATTAAATTTATATAAGACACATCAAGACTTCCCTTTCGGAATGCCTACTTAGTCCAATGGATAGATAGAGTCTCATTCCACTACCTACCCTAAGTAGTACACTCTTTTAAAAGACTTAGTACATTTATTACTTTTGTGGTAGTTAGCTTAACCGATGTGGACCATGAGAGCTAGGCATGGAATCTCGATATTAACCCTTACCGGATGAGGGATCCTCACTTGCCTACAGTAAGGTCATTCTCTTAGATTTTACATGGTTTTCCCAACAGCTACACCTATGTGGGCGCATAGTTAAGGGATAAGGAGATTGCTACTAAGTAACTCATTCTCTACTAACGAGGAGTACTTATCTCAAGAGGTGCATTGGAATATAACATCTCAACTCACGATGTGTAACCACCCCTTCTTCATATCCTCTCGATGCTAAGCATGATTCCCCACCAATTCTCAAAATTATATACTATAGGTTAAGGATAGCTAGTGAACACCACATCTCAACTCACGAAGGGCATTCATCCTCCGAACTAATTTATAAAGCTCTTAGGATGTAGTGAGGTTGCTACTAAACACATCATTTTAACTCACGAAGAGTGTTCACCCAAAACTCCCCATTTTTACTAAACTTAGCTTCATTCATTCATTGAAGTGTGTGTGTATACTTGTTAACACACCTTAAAAATAAGCATCATTTCATTTACATTAACTTCTATACATGCTTCGACTTACATTCATCACAATACAAACTTTAACGTGCTCAACATATACACTTACTTTATTAAGGCATATTCTAAGCAAAACATGCAATTCAAGATTCATAATACACATTACAAGGACCATATTAAATATTACATCATTTCACACATTAGGCCTTCAAAGCCACACTTACAAAATGTACCATGTATATCTAAATTCATCAAGTAAACACCGCCACCAAAAAGGTGGACCATACCACTCAAGAGCAATTCATAAAGTAGGTTAACAATGAGACCAACTTACCATTATTCCAAAGCCTTAACACCTATTTACAAATTTGCTTAGAAATTTATCATAAAATATCCCTTAGTGGAGTAGCTAAACAACAATATCAACACAAGGAAACCAAAGTTCAAAGACTACAAAGTCATGCCCATTTAACACATTCCTCAAACAAAAAATTCTTTAACATGTTTTCATTGAAATTTTAGAATTAAAATCACCAACTAACATTATAAAAATCATATTTTAATCATTTAAAACGTTTTCATGCAAGACCCATATTAAGAGTTGAAGAAAGAAGAAACTACGGTTGAAAACCTTTTTTTTTAAAATCCATTAGAAGTGACTCCTTGAATGAAAGAGAGTTCAAGGATGGCTACCATACCTCAATTAAAGGTAAACCCATTAATTTTGATTAAGGAACACGTCCAACCATCCCTCCTATATCTTCGTTAAGTCTTATCTCCAATGGTGACTTTGAGAGAGTTTGTTTTTAGAGAGAGAGTTTGAATATATAAAGTGAGGGGTCTTGTCTAGGTCTAGGACTTCAAACTAATGTAATATAACTTAAAAACCCTCAAAATATCATCCTAGGTTCCTAAAGGACTTGGGGTGAATTTACACAAAACACCCCAAGCTAGCAGCGTGTCCCACAACTTTTGCTAGACACCATCGACGGACCGAAGCAACGGGGCGTCAACTGAACGACAGCTCGTGCTGCTGGGCGTTGTTTCGGTATGCAGCTTTTGAATGGAGGGTTGATACCCCTACACTAATTCCCAACCTAAGCGTCTAGACGACGGGGCTTCGGTTGACCCAATGTGTATCGATTGCATCGGTCGTTTGGGGCTAGTTTTGGGGCAGCTTTGGCAGATTCTGCCTAGACATTGGGATCCTCTTCTAGGGCCCCTCGTGGATTCTAGGTGGGTTTTAACACATATGTTAAACCCATAAACATAGTATTGTAGGTCTTAGAAACATCTCACACCAATTTCAAGCAAAACGAACACGTAAACCTCACTCAAACATATCAAGACACACAAGAACTTTCTAAGGCACACTTTGCAAACGTCATGGATATTCTAAGACGTTTGACCTCCAAACTTAACTAAACTTCACACACTGCCTAAGAACATCAATATAACTCATTTTAACTTAAACTTAACTCAATAAACAATCATGAAGATCTATTTCACCGTAGTTTGTTTTAGGGTGTTACATTTAGTAAGTCCGGATTCCCTAATTATGTGTTGTCTCATGAGATTGACACCTCGAAGTTAGTAAGTCAAGGTTTCTAGCAAAAATATCCTTGACCCTTAACTATGTGCCCACATAGGACTCTAACTTAGTTGATACACCTAGATAGCTACGTACGAATGGTTACACCTTAGGCAAGTGTTAACACTCTATTTTCGGTGTAGGAGTAGAACACCGGATTCCATGTAGCTCACATGGTCTCATGTATGTTATTGCACTTCTTTCCCTAAAATAATAGTAAATGAATAAGTTATGTATGTGAACTTTTTTTTCGGTTGTCTTAAAGGTTACTACATATTGTGAGGGAGGGTATGGGACTTCTCTTACATATTGCACATGTGGGATCCTATAGGATGATTCTAGTAGTGTTCTTTTATGATTATGATTATGATTATGTTGATAAGCTATGAATAGTATTGATATATGAATCATGTTATATATATGAGAATATGTTGTAAGTATGGAATGGGTTGCTTGATGTGATACTTAGCTTTTGATAGGGGTATGGGACTTTATTCTTGACATTGCACAAGTGTTTATTGAGTTACTTTTATGTTGATATTATTATGATGTTCCTTATATGTGTATATTGAATTGCTGGTCATTTTTCATTGTTTTGATTAAATTGTGCCTTTTCTCACGCATTAACAATTTTTATGCATAGGGACCATACTTAGTACATGTGTTTTGTACTAACCCATATCTCTTCCATTTTCGCCATCATTGTAGTTTCGTCCCGTTGAGGTATCATTGAGGCTAAAGCAAGATGTCTGGGACTAGACTCTCCAAGTTTTGGTATGCTCTCAAGTTTGAAGATGATACCACAAACTCTATACTTGTAGTACTTGTATTGTCCAATAGATATTCATTTCTCTCCTATTTTTTAAGATAAGTCATGTAAAACCTATGTGGAAATTATGTATTTGTGTAAGGGATTTGCCCGGATTGTTTGACTTTATTTAGATGGTTGATATGAGATAAATATTTAGACTAAATTCCTATATGTTGTTATGTTGTGTATGTGAGAATCCTAGGTATGCTTCCTATGTAGAGGTCTATGTAAACCTCCTTGCTATATAAGCAAAAGTTTTAAATTTTTTCCGCAGTTTTGACCTATGATATGTTATGACGATTGCTAAGAGAATTGTCTTAGTCCTCTTCGAGGACGAAGATGTTGGTTACGCCTAAGGGGTACTTTGGGTCGTAATAAGAATCTAGCCTTGTGTGTGTGCTAGTGTGTCCTTTCTTGTTGTGCATGATTTTAGGTGTTGTTTGGAGTCTAAAACCAGTGGGGATGACCCTAGTACCTAGAGAGACTTACCAAGGGTCAAAACTTTTGCGTAAAACTGCCCGGTGACCACCCTAAGGTCCCAAGGAGGACCCAAACGTTGGACAAGGAAGCTGTCAAAGGCAGCGTGTAGGGCCAAGATGTGGAGGCCACCTCGCATTTCGCGCCTGTCACTTAAACTACATGTGCGTCGCGTGAGTAACACGAGGTCCACTGCCTCAAAAATGTTGAGAGGCAAAATCAGGAAATGCCTCCTCGAAACGGAGCCAAGTCCCAGATTAGGCTGCGTTATT